>JAVQJL010011424.1:0-22524 GCA_036024295.1 Nannoperca obscura
TTCTCCTTTGCATTCATTCACAAACATTCATTGTTTCATCTCCCTCTTTGTCTTGTTTATCTCTTGTTTTTCTCACTCTTTACACCACTCACTCTCTTCTCACCCTTTCTCCGTCTTTCTCTCTCTCTCTCTCTCTCTCTCTCTCTCTCTCACTCTCTCTCTCTCTCTCACTCCCCCTCCCCTACACTTCTTCCTTCCTCTGGTTGGCTGTCTGCAGGCAGCCCGGGCTCTACAGCTGCAGCGGGCCGAATCCTGCGATGCTCTGTTAGAGACGGCCACAGCAGCAGCAGCAGCAGGAGGGGAGGAGGATGGCACAGGGATGGAGCTCACCCAGCTCCTCGACCGACTCAGAGCGCAGTGCGATCACAGTAGACTTCCCAGGCCGTGCGAGAGGCACCTCGAACTGGGTGCCGTGTCAAATCCACTCCCTGGCTTGGTCGGGCCTAGCCGCTCTGGAGCTGCAGCAGCATCCAGAACACACGGAGGAGCTCTCAGTGAGGTACGCATCCACTCCTGCGTCTTCACTTGTCTTTTTTTTCCTATGCTGCTCTCATGTTGTCCTGGCCCTCTGCCAGCCAGACGCACCCTCAAGACCAACTCCAGGTTGTCCAATAGACTGATGCATACGCAGGGCTGGAGATTAGTAGAGTGTTTGCTGACTGTGATGAAAGGCTTAGGACTCACCATGCCTCTCCCTCCTTTGTTTTGCGAATGTGTATGTATTTGCATTCGTGCAGGTTTGTGTATGTTTTTGTGTAATTGTCTCTGCCCCTTTTTATTTGGTTATTATGGGAAAAAGCGCAGTCTGGGTGCCTTTTATTACCCCCAGTGTTCCTGTGCCACAGCACAATGACTTTGGTCTGACAGCAACATAAAAAGTGCCTTCACCAAGGGCTGCAACACCACAGTGCTAAAATGTGGGCTAAAGGTTTTATGAAGACCCTCTGTCTGTCCCGCTAAAGTAATGCTGCAGTCAAAAGCCTGCATGATGTCCATAATTATCATGGATGATATTTCATTTTAAAAGAATGCACTTTCTTTTTTGAGTAAAAAGTGCTATACTGGGCATATTCACAAGCAATCAGCTGAATGTTCCATTTTTATAATATTATTCAGGGGAAACCTGTGCATTCTGGGAAGAGTTGCATTGTTTACTTCATGAGTTGGCAAAGTTGGAGTGCGAACTACAGAGAAGAGTCAAAACCAAAACTACCTGACATCCATCATAAAAAAAAAAACTATACATCAGTAACAAAATGTACTGATACACATACATACAACAGTAGTTTGTCAAAATCAGACCAGTGATGTTTCACTACAATTATAAATACAATTTAAAGTTACTTCCACTTGATGCTACGTCATATTTCTACTTCACTACATTTCAGAGAGAAATGTTGCACTTTATTCTGAGCAAAATGTATTGACAACCATATTTACTAGTTACTTTGCAGAATAAGATTTTAAATACAAGCCATGATGATGATCAAAACAAAAAATATGATTAAACCCATAAACAGTATATAAAGTTACTTAAATTAGCTCCACTTCACTGCACGAACTCCAACAGTTAAATGCTGCAGTACATGTTAATCCAGTAATATATAATAATATATGACACTGTGAGAGGAGCCATTCCGCATAATGAGCACTTTATCTTTTGATAATTCAAGTACATGTTACTGGGAATACTTCTGTACTTTTACATCAGTACAATTTTGAATGCAGAACCTTTTTTGTCACAGAGTATTTTTACATTGTGGTATTGATACTTTAAGTTTCAGTACCTCTTCCAGCACTGCCTGAGATGACAGACAGAATAAGAATTCCCTTGCCTTTAACATCCAGCTTTATCTATGATGAGGAATCTGGTTGGCCGGTGTTATCATAATGAAGTTGAAGAGATATGGGGTCATAGCTGCCTAAATGTACTTATCGCATCAATTCCTATTAATTAAAATAGACTCGATGCATTGAAAGCATTCAATGAGGATCACTGGAGTCGTACATTGAACAGAGAATAACTTCAACAACTTGAGTCATCTTCTTTTGTTTTGACCATCAAAATATTGTCATAACTGTGCTGAGACAGCTTCACCGCTTCACTGCATTTGAACGGGGGTGTGAAACGCCTAGCAGCTGTGCAGTGTGTCAACAAAGCTTGTGCAGCTGTGCGTACAGGCAGGCCTGGGTGTCTGCTCCGCTGTCTGTTTACCTCAAACTGAAACACACACTACCAACAGCTCCACCTGTGGCGGCTTCTCCTCTGACTTTCTGACTCAGTGCCAATGGGAAACAACTGTTATCCACAAGGTGTGTGTCTGTGTGTTTTGGTTGTACTCGGTTCTCATCAGGCCTGTTTCATTTATATAGTACAGTTATAAATTCTAAGAATCTACATACCATCACTTACTGCACATCAACACATTTGGTCCACAGAAAAACAGTTCCTCCATATTTCCCAATGAGGGTGAAGATTTATATTTGATATGTTATGTTATGTGTGGGTGTGTGGTTAGGTGTGTGTGCAGTTGTGGTTGCGTCTGAGTTCGGGTCCCTCTTATAATGTCTGATCCCTGTCACCTCCCCCAGGAGGAGGCAGCGTGGGCGCAGGTGAGCCTCGGCGGCACTGCCCTGAGGGAGGCCCGGGCCGAGCTAGCTGAGGCCAGGAAGCAGTGGCACTGCCTGCAGGTGGAGATTGAGACCCTACACGCCTTGGTAAGAAAACACACATCATGGCATATCACCACCGCCAACTCCCTGACTCGCACTGATAACTCTTCTTACATGGCAAGTGGCAGACTGCATGTGTTGGCTTTGTAGAAGTGACAAGACAATGATAATGACAATTTACGAACACTTATACACGTGAAAGAGAATAGATATTAGTAGCACAGAATATATAGCATAACATACACTGTAAAGCCATACGATGGGTCTGGTTTGATGTTTCAGAGCATTAACTACAAAATCATTTTCTAAACCTTTCCCTAGGATTTTATCTTCCAATCACCCCTTAATTTCTATTGATGCATTGATTTAATATGTACTACAGTATATAAATGATTGGCCGAGACTGTAAACAAGGACATCTAGGAAAGCAAATAATAAGTTGGCTTTATTGATTTATTGTTAGAGTTAAATTACCATCATGTAGCAGGACTGCTGTCTGTTAAAACTGATAATGTAATAACTGCATATAATGTGATTTAAAATATGATAACAAGACAGCCATGCTAGTGGAGGCTGAGGCTGTCCGTGGAGTTTAATGTTAACATAAGTATTCTAAAATACTGATATTTAGCAGGCATAGTGTTTACCATGTTTGCCATTTTTATTTATTGTGTTAACATGCTACCTTTTGCGAACTAGCACGAAAGACAAAGTACAGCTGAGGTTCTTAGTTAGTTCATTGTAGGTGTAATTAAATTTGATCATGTTAACTTACTTTATGTTTGATAATGCTGAATCCTGTATAATGTACCCTTTGACTGAATGAACCTTGGCCTGATTCATGTCAACAGAAGATCCTGATGCTTAGCTTGCGAGCCCTTTGTCTTGAGAACAAAGGAATCTAAGATGCTATCTGCAACCTTGATCATAGGGGGAGGACAGCTTCCCATCGGTGTGCATTTTACAAGCTAACCTTTCACTTGTGTGACAATATTGTTAGAGACGTATTGTCTCGTTCCTTGTTGTCAGAGTGGGACAGTCATAAACCAAATAAACTAGTATTGGATAAATACAACTGCTGACATGATAGTGGCGCTAGATGAAAAGTCAAGAGGATCACCGAAGTTTACTATGATTCAGCCCCAGGGGGACATTTCATTACAATCTATTCAATATTTCAGAAAAACAACAATGTTGACCTCATGGGGGTGCTAGAGGAAAAGTCAGAGGATCACTAAAGTCAGTAGGACTCATCCTCTGGGAACTATGATTGTGTGTTCAAAGTTTAAAATGTTGAGTACATAATGTAACAACATGTTGCATATATAGTGATATAAGTCTTTACATTGTGGCAAGGATTTTGCATTTTGTTTTATGTGATAACTGACATGTATTGTGATAATAAACTATATAAAATGAATAAGTGCATATTAAGTGTTAAATTAGATTAGAATTTCACACCCACAAACATGGCAGTGTCATTGTGGCTTA
This sequence comes from Nannoperca obscura, assembly GCA_036024295.1. Lineage (NCBI taxonomy): Eukaryota > Metazoa > Chordata > Actinopteri > Centrarchiformes > Percichthyidae > Nannoperca > Nannoperca obscura. The sequence continues at coordinate 4,165 of JAVQJL010011424.1, forward strand.
ACACTGCAGAGACATGGGTTCAATTCCCAGCAGCAGGGCCGAGTGCTTGGCCAGACCGAGCTAACCAACATAACTGGCACTGTACACTATGCCCAGCTATAACATGACTTGTTTCTACATGGTTCTTTAAATTTAATGTGGAATTATTAATAAACACAAAGATAATTGTCCAGTCATTATCCTAATAGCTCCATGCCTCTTGCTTTTCAGGAGAAAGGCCTGGAGAGCTCCCTGCAGAACACGCAGAGGCTGTACTCCAGCCAGCTGCAGGACCTTTCCCAGGTGATCACGGGGCTGGAGAGCGAGCTGGAGCAGGTGAGGAACGGGCTGGCCACCCAGCGCCAGCGCCACAGCCAGCTCCTCAACACCAAGATGAGGCTGGAGCGAGAGATTGCTACTTACCGACGTCTGCTGGAACGTGAAGAGGGCAGGTGAGGGCAAGAGGCAGAGAAAGGAATGGAAACAGGAACCAGGAAATTTGTATTTGAAAAGGTGTTCCCAGAACACTGGAGCAGCTTTCTCTTCAATAACAAGGAAAAGGAATAGTGCCGTGCACACACACACACACACACACACACACACACACACACTTGTTCACTGACTTCCTCAGCACTTAATCAGAAAGTAAACACAATTATTTCTTAATCATTTCCTTTATATAGCTGTCAGAGATTTAAGTTAATGTGATGGCTTTTTCAGTAAGCCTACTATTCTGTCATGGATTATGAGTCTGTATCTGTATCAGTACAGAAACTGAAAAGTCACAGTAATTGCAGGTTGAGACACAGTCCGGCTGTAGAGTACGACCAAGCAACAGAGTGACATGTTACAACAGTGATTGGAAATTTACCAGAAATTTAAACTTGCAAAAAGCACAAACTATAACAAGACAAATGTTCTACCAATGATTCACAGCCTAGAAATCCAGCTCTGTCTCTAATCAGACATGCTGATAGAATCCAGGCAGTCAACCCGTCCTTGTCTGGTTTCTTGTTCCCTGCCAACGTCAAGCAGTTTTAATAGGAAATATTCTATTCTTTTGGCATGGTCTTTAATTATCTTCACAGACCTTCAGATTGACATGTCACATCAAGCTCCTTTGCCATTCAACACATTTGCTGCATGGTAATTATAGTTTGAGGAAGGTAATTTGGTTTCATGACTTTTGCAGAGGTTCCAAACAGATTGGTTTTCCTCTTTTCTTTAGAATACTTTCATTCAGAATATGACTCAAGGAGACAGGACGTGGCATCTGAAATTTGCATTGTTTGTTCATATTTGAGAAGGGCGGTGACTGAGTAGGTAGCACGCTGAGGCTCAAAGGGCCATGTGACAAAATAAAGAAATGAGAGCTGAGCATCCTCATACAGTGAAAACAACTCTTTATTACTGAAGCATCTGAACACATAAAACCGCAAAGCAACTCCAACAAATAAAAGGCACAAAAGATAATACTGAAAGGTCTGTGCACAATACTTTGATATCATCTTTTAACCATCCAGGGTCTTTTTCAGGTTGTGCAAACATAGTTCATATGTATTTGTGGTTGAAACTCTCTTTTGCACCATGTGAAGACTCACACTGGTGCTAATATTATAGCTAACTTGTTAGATAGGCCCACGCTTTACCACATCGAGTGCTGAAAATGCTGTTGCGTGCGAACAAGATACAATTTATTCCCACGTTTGCATTCATTCGTTATCATGTTGCGCACAACTTAATTCAAGTATACCCACAATGCACAAACATGCACACAACACACAAGTCATTCAACAACACTTAGCCGTTATACATATATTTTCTTTTTTTCAAAAACATTCAGTAACTCCATTGTCTGGGTTTGCCCACTCACATTCTAAAAGCCCAGCATTTCTTCAACAACTCAACATCAATATCATATTATTCAGTCCCCCAAACCAGATTAGTCACATTCAGAATGGTCCATCATCTGATAATGTGAAGCCCACTGCCAGGATGTTGGGAGTACTATTTGATTCAGATCTAAGCTTTGCTCCACAGATCAAAAAAGAACTATTTCCAGAATCAAACCAATGCTTTCACACTCTGACCTGGAAAAAGACATTCATGCTCTCATCTTCTCTAGACTCAACTACTGTAACTCCCTCTTTTCTGGCATAAACCAAAAGTCCCTCTCTCGCCTTCAACTAGTTCAAAACGCAGCGGCTTCTCACTGGCACGCAATAGCATTTTGAGTGCCTCAATATATATATTTTGTCTCTTTATGGCCACTCCGGGGCTCCGTAGTCTTGGGGAATCCCTGACAAGCCCCTGCCAGGACTATTGATGTTGGATGATTATAGTCATAATCCTGTTGGTTTTAGCATGAAGGTAAATATGAGGCGCCCCCCCTCTGCCAGGTAATTACACTGATGCGTTGCAGACATCCGATATCAACCATCTGATGTGCCCTGTTGTGGGTGGTCCACGATTCACTGCAAGTGTGGAATCTCCTGATACTGTATGGGTTACCATAAGTCATGTTAAAGGAATAATTTGACATTTTGGGAAATACATACATTTATCCACTTTCTCTGTCTATTAAATATAAAGCTGCTACCAGCGGATAGTTAGCTTAGCTTGGTGTCAATCTTACGCTTTGGTTTTTCTTTACATTTATCCAATGCGATATAACACATAAATTAGTTATTATACTTTATTGGTGCTAGTTGGCGCATTGTGTCTGTTTCCTGTCTTCGTGCTAAGAAAATGTCTCTGTCTCCTGGTTGTAGCTTCATATTTACTGAAAGTGGCATCGATCTTCTCAAGAAACTTAACTGTCGCTTCAACCACCACACAGGCACAATCCACATGCCCTTTGGTTATTACTCTGTACATTCTGCCTCCAGGTACATGGGTCGTAATGGGCAGCCAATGGGCCTGCGGCCCTGGAGGTCTTCCATGGAGGGGCCAAAGGAGAACGGGTTAGAGAACGGCTTCAGTGACCCTGCTGTTACTCCGGACGAACCCAAGTCTGAGCCCCTTCCCGAAATACCTTCACTCCTCCCAGGAGACAATGGGCTAAAGAAAAACATACTGCACAGACAGCAAAGCCTTGTGATACTCACAGGTAACACACACACACACACACACACAGTCATGTCTTGTTATGATTTCTCATTAATGTCTTCTCACAGAGCCAGAGCAAGATAAAGACTTGCCGATCTCCACTGTGAAGACTCAGGAGATTCTTCAGGGCAACGTGGTGCGAGAGAGTGCAGAGGGTCACGGCACCATCGAGTAAGCATTGATCTTTTTGCCCCCCATTGACCTGTAGTCAGCACGTTTGGTTCAGTCTGAAATGTAGGCATTTTCTAACAGCAAGCACTACCAGCATCACTTTAGAGCGCAGTGTTCAACACTACCCAGATAAAAGCCTTTAGGACTTAAAACAACATTTTTCCTTGCTTGCTTAATCTTCTAAAGCCTTCACCCCTCAGACACTTTGAGTGAGTGAGGTTTTTTATTGACTCATTAGTTTATAATGACACAATCATCCACGTCCTCCCCGCCCGGGCGGCGTCTGGTCCAGAAGACAAGATGTACAAAGGAATTACCTTTACACGTCAAACAAGTTAAGAGGCAGCGTTTCGTTGGCTGCACAGGTTCCCATGAGTAATTCCTCACAGCGCTGCATGGGAATGTTCCTCCTTTAATGACTTGTGTTTGATGTGGAGATACCCGCCTTCTGTGTCTTCAGGGCGTGGCCCCTGTTATTATTGGGTGTCGAGACATGGGTGGAAGTCTTTGTTCATGCTTCAGGTGTTACCAACCACATGCACGCATCTACAAATCAACGCATACACACACATTCATGCAGAAAGTCCACAGAGAGCTACACACAAACCCAGGCCCTCTGCCAGAATATGTACTTTGTCTTTTAGCTGTGATCAGCAGTGACAGTGGAAATCATTATGTCATTTGAATGATTCTGTACCGATATCAAGGGACTTTTTCTCTAACGTTTTTAAATCCTTGAATCTGTCACTGACAGAATTCAAATGAGTTACGTTGGTCGACTTACTTCTGGAATGGCGGTTGCGAGGAAGTGACTAAATGAGACTGCAGAGGTCGTCAGGTACATTAAACGTTTGGCCTCGTTCTGTTTATATTCATGCTCTTGCAACCTTTTCTAACTCAAACTTATCCGAAGGCTTTTGTAAGCGAACATAATCAAATTACAAGTTGGAAGCTTAGTGGTGGTGACATTGGAGTTGTGTTAATATTTGAGGAATATCTTCCTGAACAAAACGTGTGAGTATTTTTTGCTATAATCCAAAACCAAATGAAAAAATTCCATCAGCTTTTTGGCGAGAAAACCAGGGTGATGCTGACTTGCCAGTTGGCCTACAAAAATACGTCATCCCTGCAGCGCCTAAAAACATCCATAATGTTCATGTCCTCATGTTCTTTACATCCCAGCGTTGGGAACTGAGATTCGTGAGTCTAGACAACCTTTTTCTAGACACTGATGTTTCATAATCCACTGCAAATGCCGTCAGCAGGTTACAATGGACAGTGGATGTACTCTTTGTGGTTTATTGCTGCTGATGGAAAGGCCAGCACCTTGCATGGGAGCTCACTGCCATCTTTGTGTGTGAGTGTGAATGAGAGGCAAATTGTAAAGCGCTTTGGACGATATATGTAGATGCAGTCCATTGAATGGCTGTCATTCTGTCCTACAAGGTATATTTTCAACCCAGAACAGCATTGTGATGTTTGCTGTAGTACTATGGGCTAGCTGTTTCTTGTTGAAACTGCACTAATCCATTTCTTTTACATTTTTTTCAAAGCGGTTGTTTGTAGTGACGAATCCCCAGAGAATTATTGTCCGACTCTGCATTTCACCTCCGCTGTACGCAGCATTTTTTCAGCTCATGGTTTAGATTTTACAGCTCACAATCATGTATTGTTATGGTTCACACTCACTGCATCAGGTTCATCTGCCCAGCACAGACAGTTAGTGAGTTAGTTCGCTGGTTAGCATACTGGAAGATGCTAAAGAGCTAAAGAGATATTTCTCTCACGTGAAGATCAAAAACAGACATTAAAGGAGAGGAAATATTGAATTTACATTTATCATGTGGCCTCAAGCTCATCATATCAACTTTGTAAGGTGATCATATGACAATTATGTGTTTACAGCTTGCTGTGTTGCCCCCTTGTGGCCAAAAAAAGCAATTAGTAGCCCTTTGAGGCCCAAGGTACCAACATCTCCTCCATTCATTTATCCAAGGCCAAATCTCCCATAGTGAATGCTGTGTTTTGCTTCACCTGCTACACCTTTGCGACTCTCCTTCTGAAAGCACAACAAACCTATGGTACCAATGCTCAAACCTTCCCTTTTCCCAGCCACGGACGTCTGTTAGGTTGCCCTGTTTATGGAGCTATACACTTAAATATACAGTGCTTGCCTCTTCTACAGAGGCAGGGTCTCTTCACAGAGACATTTTGAATTTTGTTTGGTTGGCAAAAAGCCCTGATCCTAGTCTTGTGGGTGTATTCAGCACATTTTATTACAAAGTGGCTGCATATTCTGTTATACCATAAAGCTCTTATACCAGGTCACATCTAAGGCAGCTAAAGCTCCGTTGCTGCCCCCTAGTGTTACTGTGCAATCAGTTGTATCATGCATAAATTTATTTATTTCTTTGTCATACATTACCATTGAAATGGCCCGTCCAACATTGGAATACATGACACTCAATAATCCTAGAAATAAATAAATGGACTTCCAGCAGTTGACATCTACTTTCAAAGGAAAGACAAGTCATAGTATAGCACATGTTATAAATGTTTCTGAACAAAAGAAACACGTTTGGTATATTACATTACATTAATTACATCTGTGATATAAACAGAATAGAAAACTGAAACATAAAAAAACATTTTTTTCTTAGTGGCCATGCATTGTCCAAATAACCTGACGTGACATTTGTCGTTTATCATCACTGCTTTTTATCGCAACCTCTAACCCATTCTCTCCCACCAGGACAGAGAAGATTGACAAGGTGATAAAGCAGTGGGAGGGCTCCTTCTTCAGAGGGAACCCCAAGCTACGGAAGAAGTCGGTGTCGCTGCGCTTCGACCTGCACATGGCCGCGGCAGACGAGGGCTGTGCTCAGACCAAACAGGACAGCCTCCCTGACGTGGAGGTGCGTCTCATCATGAAGAGATCTCGCAGCATCCCAACTATCACACCGTAACTCTGGCACTGGCTCGTTCGTGGTAACACTGGTGATGCTGGAGTTACAGAGATCACATCTGGGGTATTACCATGCATTACCATCATGCTTAATACGAATTTCAAATTACAGCGTTCATTGAACTTTGCATCGCAACTGATGACTGAAACTATCAGTATGCAGAATGAGCAGTACATTTGTTGTGCCAGAAAACCACATCAAATATATCAGACCTACATTCATTACAATACAGAAGACAACAATCTCTCTCTGTTTTCATTCTAGACGAAGAAAGTGTGCCTCTCACTCAACACTGTCATTATTTCAGTGAAAGAAAGAGATTATATCGACCATATGACTGCTTAACTACAGCACTGTATTCTAATTAAACCTGGTACAGGTGTGCACAGACAGATAGAGGTAAATTGAGATGTGGACAGATCACTATGAGCTGCTTTAAACTTTCTATGGGTGGATGTTTTAGTTTTTCTTTAAGAGACTGTATGAAAATAATAGGGGGGGGGGGTTATGTTGTTTTCTTTATTAATTGAAAGTTATCTCTTAGCACTTAAATTGTCACTATGGCAGCTCCCCCTTCACTTCAGTATTTCAGTTTAAAATAAATAAAAAATATATATATATATATTACAAACAGGATACATTAATCTGTTATGTTTGACATATTTCTTGGCAAATGTTAATCATATTTCTATTGTGCGATTTGGTGACTATGTGAAAATGATTATTCCATTAACACATTAAGGTTTCAATTGGAGCCACCCATCTAAAACAATGTGTAAACCTTTAGTTAGTAATGGCAAAATGAATTAACATTTTAGTCGTTTAATATGAATTCATGCAATTGTTCTCTTAGTCAAGAGGAGTGTCCAGTGAAAATAGCAATAAGGCTGGAGTAGGACATCCTACATAATGGGAAACATAATGTCATCCCCCCCACCCACCTTTCCCACCCCAATCATTTGTGTACAGTCCCTAAATGCTTGCACTGCAGACACATACAGCACTTAGATATACATGTGTACTCTGAGGGTCTTTTGTCATTGCAGTTCATTCACTGTGGAGGAAGAGAAATCTGATAATGTAGCTACATTTTAAGATGCATTCTCCCAAATGAACTGCTCACTGTGACCTGAACAGCAGCTGGGCTCCTAACACTCACCACGTGTCTCAGAGAATTTAGATTCTTTGTCTTAACCAGAGGAGGGCAGTATTTGTAAATAGTTAACACAGCAGTGTATCTTTAATGCTCAACTCGGGTTGTGTAGCAAATGCTATCTGTTACACCTTTTTTTTAAGCTTTTTTTTTAAGCTACGTTTTGAGTTGGCACCAAAGATATTAAAAAGAAGAAAAGGGCCATCGTGCAATGCAGTGTGCATTCAGGTACATGAGAATAGTGAGAATATTTAAAGATATGATCTATGCAGTTCTGTGCTTGATTTTGCTTTGCTTCATGAAGCACACTCCTCACTCGGGGAGTTCTGTATACCTTCAGAATGAAGCTTTATGCTTTTATCTAACAATTTATCATTTAAAATAAAATAAATATATGCAGACTGTTGTGTTTTCTGTCAAATGTTTATCATCACAATCTGAGGTTGATTTACTCAAACACAAAGGTGATAAACCACAATGTCTTCCTTCATGTTTACAGATATGCTTTGATGGTGAGGTAAAGGAAAGGATAAAGCTCTATTTTTTTACACTTTCGTGCACACTATGCCTCTCTCTCCCTGTCGCAGACAGAAACATTTGCAAACAAACATACAAACGTTCAACAGTTCAACATGTTTATTTTTCCTCCTAACAATTTGAAAATAAATGCATGAATATACAGAGAAGAAATGGTTTACAGTGCAGTTTAATAAATACATTTCGAAATATACAACTGGGGTATCTGCAAAGTTTCTGGTTTGAAATGAAAGGACACGACACTATGTCAGTTGTTTTTCTTGGGAGTCTATTAACAGAACAATCAGTGTGCATGTTTACACCCCACTTTACATGGGATTCATTCTACGGTAAGAAAGAAGAAAAGTCAGCTTCTTTACCATGTCCCAAAGTCTTGGTTTGTAACATTTATACAAGAACATTTTACACAGAAATTATTTTTGGGGGAGTTATATAGTCATATATTACGTGTTACATTTCGATTTAACAGTAGCAGCGTGCCATTTACTTACAATCAGATGTTGCTGGTTCCTTGTCTGTTATGTTCTTGCATGGCAGCTGTTCAGTCTTGTATATCTTCACATATGACACAGTTACAGCTGTCTTTTCAATACGACCATGGTACTGTGAGTCTGGATAATCCTAATTTTGCTTGTATTGTACTTCGGCAGATACAGTAACTCGTCCAGTTTAACAACAGCAGTGGTGACACTTACGAGGACCACCATATTGGACAGGAAAGGTGCAGTGGAAGACAGGCAGTGCAGTGCAGACCCATCGCTCCATCACGCTCAGTGTGTGTTTTTGGCTATGGCAGCCTCAATAACCTTGATGACCTTGTTGCAAGACTGCAGGGGGTCATATTCTGCAAAGATGTGGCATATATTCTCCATGCCAGCCTCTATACCTTTTGCCACAAAGCCAAACATCCTGTTGGGATCAAAGAAACAATAGATTTGATTAGATTTAATTCATTTAAAGAAATGAACTGCAGGTGAGCCTAAACCCTACCAGGATTTAGATAGATCCTTGCATGTGCGATGCATTGAATTCACAGTTAAACACAAAACACCACTCTGAAATTGTAAGTATTGTAAGTAAGTTCAAAATTACCTTGCACCAAAACCGGAACCTCTTACCCACCTGTAAGAGTATAAAAGACAAAGTTTAGGATTTAAAGAGTCTCGCTACTTTCACTTTTGCTGTTAACAAAAGTGTTAGTTCTGTCAGAAACATTTATAAAAGTTATGTTTTCTATATATTCTATATTTAATTCAGATGTGCCAGTTCCAGCGGCCTGGTATTGTGCATGCTGGCTCACAACAAAATGGAACTTAGCCATCCATCATTAATGTTATTAGTTATGTGGTAAATTTAAAAATATGGCATCTTTAGCTAAAATAAACCCCCAAGGAATACTAATAAGGTGATTTATTAGCTGGTTATATACACTTACCAATATGAAAGAGAATGTAACCATAGTGAACATAATATTCTTTCCAAAACAAGTGTGTATTGTTCTCTAAATAAATCCCTCTGCCTTCATAACATTTTGGTGTGTACTCACATTCGATTGTCTGGATCTTCCCCACTGTAGCTAAGCAGGTGAGCGGGGTAATGGCGCCTGAAGAAGAGCCTGTGAAGAAATGATTATTTCTGTTAGAAATAAAATATTAAACACAAATGAGTTTGTTGTGTGACTTTGTGTGTCTTTTCTTACTTTCTGTTGACATCTGTCAGTGTAACACCCTTCAGAGACACCTTCACGTTGACTATGGTTGGTGTGAAGGAACCCGAGGCCTTCTCAAGCGTGGCGGACACTGCCTTCTGCACTGCACAGGGGCCCGTCAGCATCTCAGTAGGGACAGCATTCAGGTAGACGAAATTGCAAGCTATTGTAAAGATAAATGATGGTTTGATTAGAAATAGAAGTCAAGTGCACATTCACATGGCGCTGAACATATAGGGTAGTAAACGTAAAGTGAAGCCCATTCCAATGCCCTCCTGGACTACTGATTAATTAACCCTTTCTTTACAATCTCCTCCAGGAAAATAAGATATTTTACACAAAGATAATTTCATGATTTGGCCCAAATGAACACAGTACAACTTTTCTTAATGCAGTTCCAATGTAGAGGTCTGTTTTGTATTTTCTTCAGAATATATTTGTAGAATTTTTTTAAAATATAAATGACAAATGTATTTCCTCACATGGTAACATCTAAAATACAAAGAAAGAAACAAAGAAACAGTGTATATTTCACTCACTTATCTACTTTGCAAAGAACTATCATATTTTCAGTTTTAGCAAGTTGAAACATATTTTTTTTATGTATTTGGTTGTCCATTTACTAAGTACTGTACTTAAATAATTTTTTTGCGGTACTTGTATTAAAGTTGTTCCTCAAAGGTCATTTTGTTTTATTTATACAGTTTTTCTTTCCCTTCATTTGTTAGGGAAGTTAGTTATAGCTATAGTTACTCGTTAGGCTACTTTGCAGATTGAAGATTTTACATCCAAAATATACAATCATATTGTACTTTGCCGTCCTCACTCTTTAAACATTGTATAAGCTTCAAATGTACTTTATAGTAAAGTGTAGCTATTTCTCATGTTCAGCTAGCTTTCAACATGAACCACTTAGCTAGCTAGATAGCGCACTGTTAAAAGCTAATGTTAGCATTTCCTACATTCCTGCAAAACAATGTTTATAAGTACAGAAAAAGAAAAGGTAAGAACATAGCGTATATATATGTTCATTTTATGTAGTTTAAAGCCACTTGTGGGACTTAAATGTCTTATTAGTTTTTATTTTGTTTGCCGTTTTTATCCCTTAACGTTAGCCCACCGACATTAGCAGTTGTTGCTAGGTGCTAGTAAATGTACTGTTTACATGCTTGTATTACATGCTAATGTGTACAAATAGGGTTTATATGCTTTACTGTTATTTAGCCCCACCTGTTTTACTCGTGTCCTCTGATGCTGGTTTGTCGTGTACCCTCACTTCTGCTGCGCCCAGATCTGTGCAGGCAAATATGAGATTAGGTTTTAATTGTTCTACCTTCTCACACACACACACACACACACACACACACACACACAACTCTGTGTCTTGCAATAACAAGCCTACCTTGCGAGTGGAGCAGTAATTTGCAGGGTAAAGCATAAGCAGAAATAGTGTGCTGGTAGACCAGGGCAGAGAGGCTACCTGCAAAGATAACACAAAGTCAGAGCTTTGGTCAAACTCGTGGGATTAAGACATTCTTTGTGTTATTCTGGACCATCAGAGGTCAGATACACATGTAAATATTTCATTCTCACATCATTTTAAAGTGGAAACGAGCTGAGGGAGGTTTTATGACATTAGGGCAGTATCGTGTTTTCTGTTGGTTATTTTCCAGATGCAGAATGTGGGTGGTAATTTTGCCTTTTAAATAAATGCATCTTAATCCATCAGCCCCTTTCCAGGATTCATTCCAGTTTTAACAAGGCTGGATATCTTACATCCTTTTTATTATTTTATATCTTATTTTAGACTTTCTTTTTAAATCACAAACTAATAAAGTAAAAGTAAATCCTTTTCTTTCAGTGAAGAGATAGAATTCTGCAGAAGTAGATTGCATCAGTGCCTCACGCCCACAGGCTCTGATAAGAAAGCCCAGACACACAATTAACCTTGATGCCCCCCCCGTGGGTGTGAGAGCACACCCTTTGATCTCATACCTTTGAATGAAGAACAACATCCACCCACTGCTGCCCAACCACATGCCAAGAGGCCACACGCAGATGACTCAAATCTGCTGTGGCACACATCATCAGCCCGACTAGGATGTGCCGTCACATTGAGTAGGCAAGTGGATTTTGAGGATATTGATCACTTTGACATGTGCAAAAATGTATTGTTGTGGTTGACTTTGACTTACCAAAGTATGGTTCCTGAGAAGAACCTTTAATGCGTACGCCTTTAGCTGATGATTCAATAAGGAAGTGCCTGACAACATCTGAACCGCTCTCTCCTGTTTTGATGAAAAGACAAATGTCAGGATTTACATTTACGTGCAGTCAGTGGAGTTCATGTACAAGGTTAATACCTTCAGACGACCCAAATAAATGGATTCTTGAACTGAATTTTTTGAAATGGCGAACCTCTGTCGGTTTCTGTACATGTGGGGCATTAAAGTACAACTCGAACTTCGTCCTGAACAATACCAGGATGATGAAAAACACACAAACACTGCTCTTAAGGAATGCCTTTATATCTGTCTATGCCATCTGCAGGGGTACGGTAGCAGTTTGTAACAAGCTCATAAGAACCTCTCTTGTGAGTTGTACTTAATATATGGCCCTTTCTAAGCTTTAACTTATATCACTTCCTCTCCTTCCAGCATAAATCTTAAATATTAAACTGCAAATTGTTTCTGAAAAATAACATACAAGTCATAATTGTGTTCTCTAATTGTGCTTACTAGAGGGTCAATACTGTGGAGGAATATTGTAGCAGACAACACACTCTGAGCCTGCACACTGAAATGGTCTCAGTGCCCGACACAGTGCTCACATGTCTTTCATATCCTGCATTCCTAGAAAAAAGTTGAACAAAAAACAAATCTGCGAGTGAAGCGAGCCTCAAAATTGCGCCGCAAGTGAGGTCCGTTTTTTCCATCTTGATTGCTTACAGTGCCATAAACAGCTGGTTTTCTTTTGTGTTTACACAGCCGTACATTGTGGGCGGAATAAAAACAACAGCGCTGTCTCCTGCCTGGCCGCAGATAGCCAGACGTCATCAGACGTGCCCATTCACATCAGCAGAGTTGGGTAAGTGCTTCCCTGTGCCTCTTCAGGTCTCTGCTGTAGACAGATGACAACAGCAGCCCTGCGCTACACGATATTCATGTTGTTTGTGTGTGATTGTGGTGGTTGTTGTGGCATTCAAGACCTCCTCCTTCCTGTATCCTGTAACGCTGCTGTGACTTTTTAGAACAGCATGTGATTCAAAAGGAGGCATTAGGTCAGGCCGCTGCACCGACAGGTAAAAGTTTACCTGGGTAGGTGGTAGCAGTGAACCTGGCGGCCGATTGGTCCACCTTCATGGCCAGACCGAAACTGCCTCTGTAGGTGGTGCTGTCTCTCACCACAAATGTTCCTGCATCTTTGTCCTTTACCAGGGCTTCGGCTAGAATGAATAAAACACCACAGGAAATGCTTAGAGACAGTTGCAGTGCGTGTTGTGTGTGTTACTGTATGTGTACTGTAGAAGGAGGAAACAAACTGCAAGATGAGGTCACTTTACTGCTCGTTTAAAAGCTGTCGTGTCATCAGTGACTTATCTTTGGAGTGATGCTTTGAGATTCTCACCTTCCGCCCTGCTGATGTGTGGACGGAACCAAAACTTTGAAGTGTCCATGACGAACTTCATTGAGGGCTGGCTGCCACTAAAATGGGCTTGGAAACCTTTAAACAAGCATAAGAATATGACAGTTGGATCAAATGTGGATTTAAATGTGGTATAGCTGCAAGCAGAATAGCCTGCTCTGACGTGTGACTCACTGTGAGGAGAAACTGGCTTTGAGCTGGACACAGGGATGCCGTGGATCAAGTCCATTTCTGGTCCAGGAGACTGATGATGCAGATCTGGCTGCGGTGCGCCGTTGACTAGCAGAACGGGAATATCGGGCAAAGAGCCAGAGGGCGAAGCGGGACTGCTCTGTGCTCCTTTGCTGTGAAGCCCCTGTAGGTGTCCTCGCTTTGTCAGCGAGGGCTTTTCCGGGCTGTGCCTGTTTTCAAATGGCCTCGTTCTGGACCCGTCGCTGAAGGAGCCGGACCTGCCACTGAGGATGGACTCCGGAGAGTCAGCGTCTTCACTGGCCAGGGACAGGTTGCTATGCAGGGAGGAAGAGGACATATTGAAAATGTTCAGATCAGTACCCGATACTCTTCAGTTTAACTTCACAGAAAAGAAGAGGCTTTTTTCGTGTGTTTTTGTAATTTTAGAATGAATGGGGTTCAGTTTGTTTTACTCCATAAAACATTTGTTTCACTGCAAAATCACAAACTAATCAGTCCACTAAGTCAGCTAGTGAACTGACCTTGTTCAGCCTCTACAGGTCAGGTTTTGCAGCATATTTACAAGTCGATTTTAAAGTATTTTAGACTTTGCTTAACGGAATGCCTTGCTTTAATTGTGCGTTTTACCTGCCGAGGATGTAGCTGGTGTCTGAGCATGTTGACGTGGAGAGGAGTGAGGCGGCACTGTTTCTGTTGGAGTGCGACAAGCGTAGGCATCCCTGGGAGAAGCCAGCGTCATGCTTCGGCGAGGGATTTTGTCTGGGTGCACTTCCACATGGCAGCGGGGGCAGGGAGGACGTAGGGGAGCTGGAGAACACCAGCGTGGCACGGGGACTGCAGCTGAGACCTCTGTGTGCAGGGATGGGTATGCTGGGCGACATAGACAAGACAGAGGAGGAGCAGGGAGAGCATCCTCTAGGGACCAACACACAGCGGGAGACATCTTCATCCGAGTAGGAGTCGTCTGGGGATGAAGAGGAAAGCGTCAGCACTCAGTGGAATAACGCTGCGTGTTGCATGATTTCCCGGACTTCAGGCTTTTGTTGTCTGTTAGCAAAATGGGCTTGGCCTCCAAATGCAAACTCGTCTGATAAAGACGTTCATATTCCTCCTGCAGGTACCTGCTTGCACAACTCAGGCCATTCCTTCCAACTAAGTGTTTTTGCATTTCTGCAATGAAACCAAAATCACTTGGATGAGTCCCAACTTGCGTGCTCGAGGATCTGTCTGTTGACGGGCCCTGAGTGAGTTTATGCCCTCAAAATAAATCTGCAGCTGATTTCTCATCACTGTTGACTGATTTCTTTCAAACTTGCACGTCTGCACCACGCATCGCCCTCTGATTCATAAACACACACGACCGAACATCTTTAGAGAAAGCAGGAAAGAGCAGCAGGAAATCCACTTTTCTGTGCTGACTTTTGTGCACACTTTTTGATCAGAGCAGGTCTGAGTGGATACGCCGCCGCACCGCCCTTGCGTGTGCCTACTCGGCGAGCTTCTCTGCGTGTGTGCGGCCTAACATGTGCTGGGTGTGGTTATAGTTTGGGCAGAAATCCCAGAACAGCTGAAATAGTGCAATTACCCGACGATTAAAAAAATAAAACAATCTCAAAAGGGAGGGTTAATTTCCAATGCCCCAGGCTATGTGTACTGTTTGTTTTATAAGGGTTCTTTCATACTGTGCTCTGTCACACCTCTGCAGGTTGGAGGCCGTCCTTTGTTGCACTCTGTTGACCTTGTCTGTGTGCTTTAGTAAGAAAGAGCTGTAACAATGACAGTTTAAGCTTCAATGCAGTCATACTGTACCTGTAGGAGGGCTGACGCATGTGGGACTTGTGTTGACCCGAATGGGTTCAAATGTGGGATCCAGCTCCAGGATGAGCTGGTTGAGGTTATCCAGGGAAATGTCAAGATCGGGGTCATCGAGGTTACCAGTGGGGTCCGCGGGACCGGGATGCTGATTGACGGTCTCTTGTGCCGAGTCCAGGCAGATAGATTGGCCCACTCTCAGAACGTGGCTGGGTATCATGTGGCACATGCCTTTAGCTGTAGGCATCATGGTAGGAGAGTTGGCAGTCTTCTGGGACTACCAAAGACAGAGATACAATGGAGAGGGATCAGTTACACTGCCTTCACTTGTCCTCTTTCATTAGCTTTTTTTCCCACACACCCCCACATATTCATAGAAAATGGGTTCTGGGCTGCTGTTATGCACTATATGTTAACGCCTATCTCAAATGTTTCTATGTTATTTGGGGGGATTAGAGCAAGCCAACATTTGCAGCTCATCTGCATTTGCAGCTGTCCATTTTTAACAAGAAATATTCTTCAATAGATTTTTTTTTACAGATAAATGTTATTTTTATTGCAATTCGAACAGTGTTGTCTTATAGTCGGTCAGCCCGTCGCTGTAAAACGCTGGACCTAATAAGTAACTTGAAAGTTGTGTGATTAACAAAGAAAGTGTTCCTAGATGTCGTACGTCAGTATGTGTGGCCCAGGCATCCCGCCTGTTTGGCAATCCATGCATACAACCAACACGAATAATGACACAAGCTGAGTAAATGGCTTACTTCAGCGCTGATATCAGCACGAGTAGCTGTACAGGATGGGTGTGTCACATGGGTGATGATCAGCTCATATACTGTGTCTCCCTCTGCGTGTTTCAGACAAGGCGTGGAGTACAATGAGTCACCCAGGTGACTGCACTGACTGTTACCATGACTACACCTGTGTTTTCCTACAACAGCTAAAACATTTAGGATGAAGGTAGTATTTTGGGAAGAGTGTCTACAGACAAAAATCTGCTTTTTTTGGAGGCACATTTGCACCATTCAGAACATTTTTGTTACTTTTGAGTTAAGTTTCACAAAACTTCTCCTTGAAATGAGAGTATACACGTGAAGCATCATAATTTGCTTTAACGTAAATGCTTTAACGTAGCATTTTCTGTCCCTGCTAAGACCTGCTGTATAATAATGATAAAACCACAGCTTTAAGACTGCATTGAAAACGAAGTTCTGTTGATATATTTGCTCAAAGGTGATGATACCTTGACTGATCGTGTATATTTGTATTGCAGCTGATGTCTTGTATAGGTTAAAGTAAAGAAAGGTCATCTTACCTTGTTTTCTTCTGGTCTGGATCCTGCTGTTGTAATGCTGTGTTACTCTCGGCCTGTGCACTGTTTTACTTTGACATTTGGTCTCTTGCATGCTTTTATTAAGGACATCCCAACCCTTTTCCCAGTGAGCCTATCAGGAGTGAGGATCTCTAATCCCTGCAACTGGTGATGTCATCTTAGCAGTGTAAAGTTTGTGGCTGGAGGGGTGTTTTTCAACTTTGAAATCAGATGAGTACATTATTAGCCATGTGACTCGGCTTTTAGCATGATCAAATATTAAGCTTCATTTTCTATTTCTTTGGAAATAAACTGATGTGCTTCTTTTGGTTATGTCTTATAAACATCTCTATTTAATTCCTCGCTCTTTCTTTAAAATATTAACACAGTCAGAGCTCCTACTGTGCCGCTTAGCTTGTTCTGTTTGACTCAGCTGTTAACTTGACATATTGCCTTCTTGATATGGCAAAGGAAGTCATGATTATTGGGAAGATATCTTTTGTTTTAATGCTTTATTGCATTGTTTACTTCGTCATCTCCCAAAAAGAATTGTTTACTGCAAAAGGTTTTGTTGAATTTGTCCATGTTCTTTTCACCTGCTTAATGGCCGTCACATGCAAAATGTTAAAGAGATGCATGTCAGCTGATGTTTTCTTTCTCTTCTTGTAAATAAGATCTTTTCTAGTTTCAGTTCTTCTAAGTCAAAAATGTACTGAATGGTTTTTCTCAACCTCTTCCCCAAAAGGTTTCAATATTGGACATTGGATGTTTTTCTCAAATCAGGTGTTCTTTGTAACCCTTGCTGACAAGTCAAGTCAAAATAATTTATGTAGCTCAATATGACAAATTTGCCTCAAGGGGCTTTACAGTCTACACCCTCATGTCTCATTGCACGTTCCATGAGTCCCTCAAGGTGTACCATTATAATTTTCACTCTACATACATTCTGTTGGGCACATTATCTGTGGCTGTGTGCTTTTTGATTGTCATGCTATTAGTGTTTACATTAGTATGTAGCTGGAAGGATTAAAAGCTTTGCTCACTTCAGTCTTAACAAAACAGACGCGGGCTTCAGAAATGATTCACCATCACTCAGGTTTCCTGGATATTAAAAGCTGCCTCTATGACCCAAGGCATATGTGTATCCTCATTCAACTTTGACAAACATGTTTAAACACTAATTGTTACTTTTAGTTCAAATGGATTTGAACATCATGTCCTTCCTGCAGTTGGCCAAAAGCCAGATTTTTCTTCTCTCAACTTTTATTATGAGGGTTTGCATAAAATCTTGAAAGTTTGCAAAACGCTTAATTTTTTTTATGTTTTCAAGGTTAGGGATATTTTTAAATTTGAATAGACTCCTTGAAATATGCTTGATTTTCAACATAATCTGGTGTTTCATCATCTGCACAGTCACTCATGGAAACTACAAATCTTTTAATATTTCAAATGAAACGATCCTGTCGTCGTATTTGTTTGTTGTCTCACGGAATTTTTGCACCTTGAAAGTGCTTGAACAGTGCTTCGGTTTTATTCTTAAAGTCTTGCTTGTACCTGTATTGTAACTGTAATTATAGTAACTCCTACTTCTACTTTAAATCGTGAAACTAACTCAAATACAACTCCTACAACTGTACAGAGATTATAATTATTCTGGCAAACTCTGATAAGGTACTCACCGCTGACAGAAGTCATGTCGACTGAGAGTAGCACGTTTTAGGTGAAGCCACTGAACACATATGAGTGAATGTCTATGTTTGATGGTGGTTTCCCCTTG
>JAVQJL010011429.1:0-24123 GCA_036024295.1 Nannoperca obscura
GACAAAAGGCTGGTCTCTACAAAGTTAACCGTCTATTTTTGGGTAGCTTTTAGGTGAAGGTTAGGGTAAAACCCCGGAGAGGGAATGTAAGTCACCACAATGTTCTTACTTGGTACAAAAACAAGTGTGCATGTGTGCTCCAGAATTTTTGTCTCTGTGAGGACCAATTTGAGTTGGAGACCTTGAGAGTTAGGACATTTTTTTGAAAGTAGGGACATTTTTTTTACCCAGGCTGGGGTAAGCCAGTTAGTTGTGATGGTTACAGTTAGATTTAGTCAGTGGTGAAAGAAGTATCTAAGTCAAGATATAGAAGCACAAAACTATTAGCAGCAAAATATATCAAAAGTAAATTAGGTGACAGAATGGTCAGTGTTAAATTAAATGATTTGATTATTATTACTGATATATTAAGATATAAGCAGCATTTTACTATTTTATGTAGTTTTTAGTATATTAATCTAAGACAATGCGTCATATTTTATAACTGGTCATATATTTTATATGTAAAATACAGAAACATAGATATGTGGATTAAAAGGTAAAATGTTACCCTCAAAGATTTAGTGGAGAAGTAGTATAAAAGCAGCATAAAATGGAAGTGCAAGTACTTTTTTAAAACTGTGCTTAAGCACAGTACTTGAGTAAATGTACTTAGTATTTTCAACCTTTGGGTTTAAGGGAGGACTTAGGGCCCTCACAAGTATAGAGTACAAAGTGTTTGGGGGTGGGGTTGCACTCGTGCAGTACATACAGTACATGTCAGCATTTGTAATTGTACTGTGTTTGCTAACATTTGAATGTATACACTTGTGTTCACTCAATAATTCAGGTATAATTAAAGCATGTAAAATAACAAACTTGTGTCCATACAGGGCCTGTGGGTTCCAGAGGGAGAGGATGTGAAGATCCCGGTGGCCATCAAAGTTTTAAGAGAGGCCACATCACCAAAAGCAAACAAAGAGATCTTGGACGTAGGTTTACTGATTTATGTGTTGCATTTTTGGACTCTAAGCTTACCGTTATGCTGAGTCAGAGCTAAAAAAGCCATTCATATGAAATGTTATTTCCAAACTTCTTCAGTAAAGTGTGTGCTGCTGGTGGGAAATGACAGTGGAAAAGTTAAAAACTCTATGCACATTTCCTTTTGTGACTATCATAATATTTTTACTTGACTTAAAAGGCTTAGAAGTACCTCAGTGTGTTGCACAAAGTGAGTGACAATTATTGCTTCCTAGATGTGAATTTAGCTGTAATGTATCCTGTAATTTACAACACATGCAACTTTATTTGAAACAAATGACTTTTTATTTTCCTTGTAATGGAGAACGTGTCATGTTTCTACACGGTGACCCTTACGGGGCTGTAGGATATAGGATTAATTCATTGGAGGGGCTGTGTGTGGGCATTGGTGTGTAATCCAAGGCTCAGGTGTTCTGGAAAGGAATGCAGTCCTGTAGCCGCACTGAGAAAGCAGCCTGTTCAAAATGCATTATGGAAGCGACTGAATGTCCTTCTCAGATCCTGTGCTTTTGCTGTCGTGTTGCTCAGTCACTGTACATCTGGAAGTTGTGGTGGACCTGCACATTCTTTGAAATTCATGACTTAAGGGCAGATGCGTGCTTTTGAATGTGCTTTGAAGCCTCTCCCTCACCCGACAGAATTACAGAGCTCCTAACAATCAAGTGGTTATTTACTCAACAATGTTGATACTGTAATTGGCATGTAGAAAATATTTGGGGTACAATAAATGCACTCGTGGCAGGAAACCTACTAAATAAAGCTCAGTTTGAAGTGCTGTTTGAATGGGTCTCTTTGTAGGAAGCCTGTTGTTGCCCATGTTTTGTTCCTTACATGTTGCTTTTCTGTTATGACGACCGAGAGCTGAGCCAAATCAAATATATTTTGCTGGGTATGACTGCTGCTAAGAAAGTTATCACCTAACACTGGCTATCTCCAAAAATGTTATGTTTCTTAAGCTATCAGTTTCCAAGAGAAATGTGAACACTTCTATCAATATTGGTTCAGTGGAAGATGGAATAGTCTATCAAAGTCCATGACACTTTCTCCTTTTTCCCACTAGATAAGGAGCTGGTTATGTTCTTTGTGTCACCCCAAGTAATATCAAACATTGAATGACAAAATTCTTTTTGTACATCTACATGCTCACTACAGGAGGCTTATGTGATGGCCAGCGTGGAACACCCTCATGTGTGTCGGCTGCTTGGCATCTGCCTGACCTCGACAGTGCAGCTCGTCACCCAGCTGATGCCCTACGGCTGCCTGCTGGACTATGTCAAAGAGAACAAGGACAATATCGGCTCCCAGTACCTGCTCAACTGGTGTGTGCAGATAGCCAAGGTAAGAGAGACACCCTGTAAAGCCATCGAGTTCCAGGGTAACGTGTGTTCAATAAGTAAAACCTGTATGTGGCTGTAGTTGTTCAACACACCTACAATAGATATTAAGTAACAAAGATATAAAGTAGTTTACATTTTTAATGCTCAAAAGCAATTGAGCATTTCTGCAGCGCAAGTCAAGTTGTTTTGTTATTGCAACGGCTGGGAAGAACAGTTAATGCTGGCTTTAACTGCTAAGAAATATTGCTAAATGATCTGACTCATCAGGTGATGATGACAAGTCTATCAAGATTCTGAAATTTTAGATCCTTATCATGTCTGATCAAGCAATGTTACAATGTTTTGACATCGTAGAATCCAGCCCTATCTGACAGCTAGTGAAAGAGAGCACTGCACTTATGTAACAACTTGTACTTCATCGTTTGTTTGACAAACAGGGTATGAACTACCTGGAGGAGCGCCACTTGGTACACCGCGACTTGGCAGCGAGAAACGTCCTGGTGAAGACTCCTCAACATGTCAAGATCACTGACTTTGGTCTGGCCAAACTCCTCAATGCAGATGAGAAAGAGTACCATGCAGATGGCGGAAAGGTTGGTTGGAGTTTAAAATAGTCTTCAGGGTTAGTACGTCTGGCATGAATATTTCAAAAAAATAAAATAAAGTTAAAGAAGTTTTTATTTATCAAGGTACTAAGACAAAAGTTGTGCCCTACACTTTATATTCATGTTTTAGTTTTATAGTCAAGGGTTGTTGTTGCGCACAAACAGGCCTAAATATGAACAACCCTGTTTGTGCATGTATAGCCTGTTACAAAGTGGGTGCTTATTAGACAGATGGCTTCCTGTAGATGAATGACTTTGCTCCATGTCATGAACGACGGTGTTCTTTCATTTGTAGTTTTGCTCTAGACTGAATCTTATGTAAGTGATGTAGTATAAATAGTTATGTCAGTGCACTGACTTCTAAGAGAAATGACAAATCAGATAAGTTCCTTCTCTTATCAAAGTTTCTTTGTGCAACTGAAAGCAGTATTTGTGTTTAATTTTAACTACAGGGTGACGACACTTCTCTCTGTAGGCCCCAATGATGTAATCATATTTCCATAATAATGTAATTCCCTGATATTTATATGATCAAACATCCAACAATATGGCACAATGTCCTTGTAGTAATATATCTACTGATTGTATTGCCTTATGTTGTCAGAATGCCACTAAATCTGTGGTTTCTTATTTTCTTCCAAACAGATGATATAATCATTTTGACTGATAATGTAATACAGTATCTAGTTTCTGTCCAGAGATTTTATTACTTGTCACCAAAGAGGGGCAGATGTGGAGACTGTCCAGTTTTTAGAAATTTATCTGGACAAAGCTAGACTGGATCAAAAAACACCGACACCTGTTGAGATTTCCTTCATTTGCTGTAGTTAAATGATGTTGCTATTCTGTTGTTCATTAAACATTATAGGACAGTCTTCTAGACACAGATAAAGCCTTGTGTCGGAGTAAAAGATGTCTGAGTAGAAACATCTGTAGTATGGGACTAGACATAATCCATATGCAGGAAACAATCCCAGAAATCATTTTTTTTAAGCTTTGTGTGACGCACTTTGTGTGATGACAGCATACTGCTTCTCATCAACTGTGAATTGTAAACTCTACCGAAAAACTTTGTTTACATTTCAAAAATGTTGTATTTGTGACTATTGACCACCAGGTGACAGTACAATTACATTATATTCATTTAAGAAAGTGCTTTGAGTAAAGAAGCCAAATTTGACTGGATGTTATTAAGGTTAATCAATTAATTAATACTCCTTGTTGCAAACATTGCTGTTGAGACTCAATTGGTAAAGCTTATTAACCTTCTCGCCATCCCTCTCAAAAAAAAAAAAAAAAAAGAACCCCTGCACACACAGAAATGTAAAATGTTGCCAGCAAAAACGACCAGGAGCACAGTGCTGTATTCATTAAAAGAGACTGCATGTTGTGGTCCGTTCAAGCTTATTGTCCAGATGTACACCCTAACCCTAACCCAATTTTTTAGAAGTCACTGCAATATTTGGAGATAATTATATCACACATTCATTTTTTTACAGGTACCAATAAAATGGATGGCCCTTGAATCGATCCTGAACAGAACATACACACACCAGAGTGACGTGTGGAGTTATGGTAAGTCTTGTGCTTTAAGAATACAGGCCGTACCTGTAAGCCAGTAAGGCGTGAAACCTACCTGCAATGCAGATTGAGCTTGGATCCTTTGAAAACAGCCAAGTGTTGGTGACGGTCTCACCGGAAATATTTTTATTCATTGCTAAATAAAAGTGTTTTAACAGCAAGTGAAGCAAAGGGCGGGAAGACAGTTGGAAGATTCAGATTGAATGTTGTTTTTGGATCCAATAAGGCTTGTCAACATTTTAAAACACAAAATGAGAAAAGGAGAACATCTTGCTAGCATCTGCGATTTGAAGAGAACTGGTAGCCCACACCTACACACCATGGGCCTCAGATGGACAAAATCACGTCAGAAGAGATTGTTGCCACAACCCACATAAACAGTTCTTCCAGCACAGGAGCACAGATGCCTACACGCACACACACACACAGACCAAACACAGCATAGCTTTCTTGTGTGGGCAAGCTTCCAAGTCTTCCTTTCCCGAGGGTTTGATCATGCCTTTTGCTCAATATGGCAAAAGCATCAGTAGTCCCTGGCAGAAGTGACGGGCTTCCTTTCCTCCTTTTCCCTTCTTCCGTTCCTTCAACACAGAGATGCATCCTGCTCACTCCCACTCCTGCAGGCACAGCCAATTTGTCAACATAGCTATTTTGATACTGTGTGATATTTGGGGAGCTTACATCCTGTCACTCTCATTTCTTCTCTTTTATTGGGAGCAAAACAAAGCGAATGACAGCTCGTCAGACTGACGTGTACCAACTGTCCTCCTTTCTCTAGGGGTAACAGTTTGGGAGTTGATGACATTTGGGACCAAACCATATGATGGGATTCCAGCCAGTGAAATAGCTGGGGTCCTGGAGAAAGGGGAGCGACTGCCTCAACCACCAATCTGTACCATAGATGTCTACATGATCATGGTGAAATGTAAGCTTGGTGGACTGTGGTGGAAGCCTTCTGCTATTCTTTAGTGCATTTACAAAACTAACCATATTAGAATCTACAAAATTTGCTGCTGCAGCTCAATTTTGACAATTTCCATACAGATAATGCTAACGTTTAATCCTATCTTCGATCGTACAGGCTGGATGATTGATGCTGATAGCCGACCTCGTTTCCGGGAACTAATAGCTGAGTTTTCAAAAATGGCTCGAGATCCTTCTCGGTATCTGGTCATTCAGGTATAATTCTATCTCAGATAAATCTTAAATCTTCACTTTATTTGATAATAAATTGCAATAACCTATTGGACACACAATGCTGATAAATTCTTTTTCTTTTCCAGGGCGATGACTGCATGCACCTGCCGAGTCCCCCTGACACCAAACTGTACCGCAGCCTGATCAGCGGGGAGGACATGGAGGACGCTGTGGATGCAGACGAGTACCTGTTGCCACAACACGGCTTCTTCAGCAGCCCGAGCACCTCCCACACCCCGCTGCTTCACTCCACAGTAAGCTAGTTCATGCAAAAAACTACGGAAAAACAAAGGTTTTGAAGACATTTTTGATACCACGGCTCAGATTTTGGCAAAAGCTGAGAAAATGATATATCCTGGCACAAAACAACAAACAAAAAAACATTTTCCCAATATCACTGCTGATATTTCAGAAGAATTTCGAGGTATAAATAATTTCACATTCAGTTTCAACAAAAGAATGCTATAATTCAGACAACATTTCTGTTCAGATCCAGTTTAATTATTCTTGCACTCTCATGCTCTGAACAGCAACATAATGGATTAGCACAACTGGCCTCTAAGGCACTTGTAATAAAGACTACGACTTTCTTTAGAACTTCCACAAGGTGGTTTTACTGAAAACACATCCTACAGTACTTGTAAACATCACAATATATTTTGTATGATTGTCCACCTACAGTATAATTTACCAGTTACACTGACTGGCCTAATTATGTGCTGTCATTAATAGTCGAAGGGCTCAGCTCAAAGGTGCTATCTTAGACAACACTGATCTGAATGCTGGGAGCTCAACAAAGTCCTTTTTTTAAAAAGAAAAATGTATTAAGAAAACCAAAGTGCTAGATAATAGTGTAGAGATATATTTACTCTATACACTATACAGCATATATGTGACAGCACCTCTATAACAACAAAAGCACTACCTGCTACAGTTAGTTAGCAGCTGTTGACCTGGTCCACTGTATTTATCTCTAATCATATAAAGATTTTACGCAAATCTGAAATCCAGATCCAGATTATTGTCACAATATTTAATGCAGTGAACTTTTAGCCGCTGTAGAGTCAAGTGAAAAACGTGAATAAGTATCTATAATGAGGCACAGATACCTTTTACTACAGACACGCACAGACACGGTGAAAGAGGAATACCAGCTGCTTTGGAGGCAGGGCAAAGTTTCCAGCAGCAGCAGCATTACTTGATTAAATAAATTGCACCACATGCAAACTTTAGCAACAGCCAGTCAACTGTTTGGAAATTGAATTGTGCTATTTTAACTGTGTTTTGAGAAATGGGACTTCTGCATAAATCATTACTCTTCGAGTCAGAAGGGAACTAAATGCATTTTTTCAGCTTGTTGAAAGCAATTAGCTTTCACTTGAAGGAGCAGAAGCAGAACACTGACTGAATCCAGGGGATCATACAGCGAGGAGAGCTCAAGTATTTGTCCTGACTTGAATCTAGTGGCCGGCCGTACCTGGCCTGAACCCTGCTGACCCCAGTTGCCCTCATTATGTTTAACTGTCACCACTGGGACTATTTCTCTTCTTCCTGACCCCTACCCGCTGGTCCTCATCATCATCCCGTCTCCCACGTTTCCTCCCAGGTGCCCTTTGATTGATGACAACTGAATGAAGAGAACTCCTCTACCTCAGGTTCAGTGAAGGCCATGCGTAGGTCTGGCTCTTCTACCTGGGATCGCTGCCGGCCACTGACAGCCTGGTTAGCTCATATGAGCTTTTAAAGTTTGATTGCCTTTGCAGGCAACCGGGCAAACTTTTTGAAATCTTTGTCCAACAAAAGCTCAGTGTATGCTTTTGTTTTATCTCTGTTGGGGCATGGCCCACCATCGGTCAAGACTCACTTTTATACAGATGGTTGCTCCTCCAGCGTGTTTAATTTCCTTTTCTTGTTGAAAGTAATTGCATTGCCACAACTCTCTTTATTCGCTCGGTTTCCATGGTTTTAACGCCGCTCACAGTCCTTTCACTCTAGAATCTGACACACGACAAAGCTTGTCACATTGCCTGAATGAATATGAATATGCTCGTTGGACGTTTATTTCGATGATTATCAGCTTGTACTGAGATGACAGCTATGGCTCCTCGGGTATCATAAAAACACATTACTATCACTATTCAAAGGGAACTCGCTGTCCCCTGAGAGGCTTTAAAATAAATCACAATGACCAAAAGAAAAACACATTAAAAAGAAATCTATGAATAAAAGAAGGAAGTCAGACTCAAAGACAACCAAAGTGAAAGATAAAAATAAAGCATTTGTCTGAATCTGAAATTGAACACAGTTGTCTGTTTAGTTACATTTGAAACTTTTCTCCACGTAATGTCTGCCTCATGGATAATAGAGGCAAATTTAAATGTGTTATGGATCTAGAAAACATAGTTTCCTGTGGTGTCATTATGAGACGTTAACTCAATTTTAATCTTACCTATTTTGCAGAGCCTGAACAGCAGCATTGGAACGTGCCACAGTAGAAGCGGCTTATTGGTAAGACAAAACTTATCCTTCAAAGTGCACTTAAAGAAAATGACTTCCCTCTTTGTATTGACCTATTTGTATTATTTTTCACTCTGCCCGGCCCTAAAAACCTCTGTCCTTTGTTGCAGAATGGATTCCCAAGCAGAGATGGAAGCCTGGTTCTCCGGTACATTCCTGACCCCACAGACAAACATTTTGACAACGCCTTCCAGCCAGCTCCAGGCAAGTATTTCAAAACCTTTCAGTTGCACCCCTTTTTTATGTCATTCAAATGAATACAGTAGAGCTTGCTCATTGTCCCTCTGTTTGACTCAGTGAGGAAGGAGGACATCTAGTGTATAAGAAGCATAATTTTGCTGAACGTATTGCAATGCTGGCGCAGCTGCAGAACATATTCCATTTAGTATTTGGTGTTTCTTCTTTCTTCCAGTGGGTTTTACAGTACCATTAGTGCTAAATCTTTAGTCTCTGTGGCTTTAAAATGAAGTAGTGGCAGCATTAGAGCTGTACTCGGGACCATAAGAACATGTATTATTACCATCTGTGCATTACCTACCCCCATTATTAGATTTTTTGGCTTAATGAAAACTTCCAGCATCAGTCACCTGCTGAGCAGCAACCTTATTAGTGCACACACTTCTGTCCACAGCATTAGAGTTTACATATTGTTTGATTTAATCATTTGGGAAACGGCAAATCAAGTTGATTCTCACCACCTGCTGCCATTAAATGGCAACTTCCATAAAGTTAGGGGATTTGCGCGAAACAGATGTTTAAAAAAGTGGTCCAAATCAATACTGCAGAGGCTAAAGTATTCAGATTTGTTTTGTTCCTAGTAAGAATGAAGCTCCACAAACACTGGATCCTTCATTTCCCATAATGCATCTGAATAACATAATTTTGTTAGACACTCCTTACCTCGTAAACGCCCACATCTTTCAAACTCCATGGCCCCAGTCCGTAACGCAGACCTTTCGTCTTGCAACCCAAACCACGATAATGATGACATCATCAAGGTTATTGTCTTAGACTTCAGAAATATCCTCCAGAGCAAAATAATATATTATATAACTGTCTTCACAGACTGAAAAGTTGTACTCCTTACAACTAATAAGCTGACTTTTATGTGTGAAATTAGTGGAGTGACCCTTTAACTCCAAACCGCCTGGATGTTTGAAAATGATCAGCAGTGTAGTGATGTAATGATTTGTAGTTAACGGGCTGAAACATGCAATAGCACCATCATGGTCTGTTCAGTTCTCTAAAAATGACCTGATGGTTTCCATTTTAGCTAGCGTAATGAGAAACGTTTTAGTGTCCTTGCTAATGTCATTGGCTTTCTTACAGACTACATGAACCAGAACGGAGTCTCAGATGTGATGAATCCCATCTACCAGCACCCTGGTCCACCTCGCACAATGCTTCCCACCATCTCCTCGGACGACACAGAGACGGAGTACCTGAACTGCTTTAGAAACGGGGCCAACGGCCCCGAATACCTCAACGAGGTCCCGTCCTCTGCCATCCTCCCGCTCACCTCCAACGGCACAGTCCACAGCGTTCAGAAATTCCATCCCCAGAATAGCATAGACAACCCTGATTACCAACAGGATTTCACTCCCACCTTCAAGACCCATGCCAACGGACACATCCCAGCGGCGGAGAACGTGGAGTACTTAGGCCCAGATTGAGGATTTTAGTGGACAAGAAATAAGAGACCGTTTCCTGTTTCATTCAGAAAGGGCATTACTGCCTTGGCTGGGAAAGCATAGCTAAGTGGTTCCATCAATTATCATATATGTTGTATCCTGTCTTTCAGAGTCAGGTGACACTTTGTGCAGCTTCCCGTGTTGTTTGCATGCAGTCATACTTGTCGCGCAAAACCCCTCCCTCGTTCCAAAGAGCTTCTTCTTACCACCAGACTACAAATTACTCTTTCTTGATGAAAGCTGGACAGAAGCTGACTCCTACATGACTCAGTTGACCTGAGAGTTACTGGACCAGATACATACATGTTGTAACCCCTGTCAGAAGGTGAATGTCTCTACAAAAGTTGTGCACAAAATGCTGTAATATGTGATCTAAGTGCGTCAGTGGATGTCAATGCCTCCATTATCGAGGAGGCAGAAGCTCTATTGCAAAGAACAGAAACTGGCAGCTCGATACAAAACACAGCCCAAGGTACATGTGTTGTAGTATCATAAGTTAGATACACAATCAGTCAGCAGTATTGTTTTGGAATTTAACCCACAGTGGGGCTTCACTTGACTCTGATGTGAAGCCTCGGAACATTTGTCTCAAGTCAAGTTGATTAAATGGAGTTTAAGAGTAAAATGCTGGCTTTTACTGTTGGGGTCCTCCGAGGCCTGATGACACTCATCCTGGATGAGTCAACGAGGAAACAAAATGTTGCGATGTATAGAATGTATCGTCGGATTAAAGGGGAATACTGTTGAATTGTAACGTTGAAATGTTACCTTTTATGCTCTAAGACGGTTCTGTATGTATCACAGAAAGTAGAGTTTCCTGTGTTTCCTGATGTGTGATATCACACTAACTGTGTAAGTAAGTAAAACTTTATATTTTATTTATGCAACACCTTTTTTAAAACAGGTTACAAAGTAGAGAATGTAACGGTAAATATAGCAAATGTGATTGTGGTAGTATTCACACTGCTGTGTTTTGCAGTTCAAAACCTGCAGCACTCCCGTAGCATGAAGCATATTTGTGTGTAAACCCACAATGTTAGCTAAAGTCTGAGCTTTATATCAGTACTCCACCTTACCAGTTTGTGTACCCAGGAAGCGTTTTATGGCCCTTTTTACTGATTACTTCCCACAGGAGGTATTCTTTGTAAAACTCCATTATTAGTTATCACGTTTTTAGTGATCAACAGATTGACATGACAGCAAAAAACATTACCAGGAAAACTAGAAAGCTTTAAAACAGCTGAGGAGTTAAAACAACCACTTCCAAATGTTTCTTTTTTTCATGTTTGAAAAATGCCAGTTTAACTGTCGTAGGTCACGTGAGTAACTTGTTTGGGTTTTTAGATTGGATGTAGTATTTCCCTGTAAACATGAGTTGTTGTTTTATTTGACTGGCTCTACATCATGTCAGACACTAAGAATGTCTCTGATGTTTGGGGTCTAATGTGTCTATATTATTACCTGGAGACTTTTCCTTCTGATTTTTCTTTTTAACGAAAGTGTAGGCTGTTGTTTCAGACAGGGTGTTGACATCTATGAATCTGCTCCAAGCTTTAGAGTCTTGTAGTCTTGCAAGAGCATTAGCATTGCAAATATTATTCCTAGTTTTAAAGGAATATACTATTGTAGCAACCTATAAGCCTACTTTTGCAGATTTTACACAGGTACATGTACAGAAAACAGCTGATTTTGTTGTATTATAACCCAAAAATAGTCAACTATAATTTATACTCAGTACACGGTTTTGTCACATCATACGTGAATATGCACTTATTCTTGAATTGTGATTATTTCATTCAAAAGTGAACATGAATAAATCTTTTTTTCTATGGAAAATACATGTTTTGTTTTGTTTGTTTTTCCCATGGGAACATTAAAATAGGGACTGACAGCTGAGGATTCACTCATCTACTCTTTTTATCTTGATGCCTGCAGCACAAGTAACAAAATGATGAAATGCCTTTGGCAAATAATCAACTGAATGAGAGTAGAATCCACCCTGGTGCTTTGTTGTTTCACTCAAATCGATTCAAATGCAAACATGTAAAAGGCCCCATAGGTACAGCATGTCAGTGTGATCACCAGCTGTGAATTGAAATCACCTCTGATGAGACAAAAAGAAACTTGATTAAAGATTTAGGGGACAACATCTCATAGTATACATTATATGTAATGTACCCAGAATAAAACAATAGCTTTTTATTTGAAATAGATCAAACATGAGCTCTAGATGTTGGTTATTCTCCCAAATCTGCTCTTACTGTGCCGATTATACTGTTTAACTCCTAACCGAGTAGTTTTAACACTTCACATATTTAATGGCACTGTTCTAAACTAGGGGGAAGTTCATTTAAATAAACAAGGAGTTTCTTAATCAGTAGGGCAAGATATGGTGTTGTCTTCTGTGTTCGGGACATGAGAGAATAAGTGAAATTAAAATGATAACCTGAGGCTGAAATTATTATATCAAACACTCCAATTATAATGAGCTGCAAGTTGAAAGAACTGCCAACACAGCAGATTTTGACCAATTTAAAACTTTAGATCAGTTAAGTTACAGATGGTTAAATTAGGTGTGGGATTAGAAATGGCTAAATTAACATATTTGGTTTTAAATAAAGAGTGAAGTCTATGTAATAGGTTATTGTTAGACTGGGGTTTTATGGGTTAGAGATTAAGATTATTATTATCAGTCTTTGCAGGTTTTAGAGATGTATGAGTTTAGGTTGCAAACTGTTCTATTTAAGCATAAGGTGATAAATTGTAACTAAAAAATGTAACGTTCTGTTAAAGGCGATGGTTAGGGACATATAGGTTAAATATTTTTTCTAAAGTACCTGAAAACTTGGTTTGAGATCTTAGAAATGATAACATTCAGATTAAATACTTACATGTTTTGATCCAAAGCACCTGAAAACCTGGTTTCAAATCTTAAGTATTTCTCTATCAATGTTAAACATTTACAACTAAATAAACAACAGTCAAAGAAAGACAAAGATTTGGCAGTTTAACACTCAGCGAGACTGCTTCATCAGGACTGTTTTGGGTGTCCTTTGATCAGATTTGATTGACAAACTTCATTTAGAGAAAAAGATCATTAACAATGTTAGTCACTATTGGAGTAAAGTTCTTTTAAAGTTTGTTTTACTTTTTGGTACATTGAAGTTTGCTTCTTGAGCTATTTAACCTTTGTCTTTTATGATGGGATTTTTTAAAATGTCTTAATACTTTTTATCTTGTCTGCTTCCTGAAAAAAAACATCATAGATTGTTTCCAGCTTTTCAATCCCTATTTTCTAATGTTTCTGAATGTCAGACATTATTGAATGCCCTTCTTTTTCATCTCCTTGATAGGGGTTGATGGACTGTGTAAGCACCGGGGACAACAATGGAAATAAATCCAGGATTTTACAGTTCTATCTCTGATGAATGCTTTGAAAAAAACAAAACCTCATCGCTGATGTTAAGAAGCTGATCGATACGATAGGGCCTGTAAATTAGAGAGTAGAACTCGTGTAGTTACATTGCGTTTAGGTGCAGTGCGCCCTCAGCATCGTGTGGTGGCAGCACCGAGGCTGAGGCTTTGTCTCCGCCCCAAAGAAAGATCCGAGGAAGAAGCCATCAAACCATCAACAAGATATGCGAAACTTCATCCGAACTGTCACTTCATTTCGATCTCATCAGTAAGAGGGATGGGAGTCCTACCAGAGAGAAACATGTTATGCATACTCTCCCTCTTTATTCTCCTGTTAGATGGACATTTTCGATGGGTAAGTGTAACTTAACGTTGGTGTTCTCGTGACTAATGTCATGACTCAGCTCGGGCTACAGTTGGTAGTGTGATGTTTGTCTGAGGCGGCTAGCTAAACTAAGATTCAGGTTAGTTTAGCTATTTAGTGTTTCAACTCGTTTTATCCCGGGTTAAAACGGCGTTAGCCACTAATTTACTTAACAGTGTCTCAAACGAAATAGCTAGCGTCAATGCTAACCGCACCAGTCTCATAACGTTAGCGAAAATCGAAAATGGATAATAAATGACGTTAGCTTTGATACTCCTCAGAAACGGGCTGTATCGTGGACTCAGAGCCGCTGGTGAAAGAAGTTTTCTTCTGTCTGGTCTCGACACATAGAGAACACCACCAGATGCCACCTAGATATCAATATAAAGCTTAGCTACACGCGTTTCAGTTAATGCTGTGATTATTCTCAAGCTATAAATGTTAACCCGGTTTAAGTGGATCAAAAAACTGCGATGAAAAAGCACCGATCCTGCAAAGTTAGCACGTTATTTTAGACCACGTTAGATGGCCTGGCAGCTAGATAGCTAGCTGACTTTACTTTGACTTACTTTGAACACTTGTGTTTTTTGTGTTTTGTGTTTGAATGTTTTATTTTATATGTGCGAAATTCTCTTTTGTTGTGTGTACATATAAGTAATAAGTAACTGTGACACAGAAAATAAATGCTTGGCTGTTAAACAACAGTATTAAAGGATAAGAAATAACAATTAAAATAGTAATAATACATAAACAAGTAAGTACAGTGAAATTACAAGAGAAAAGAACAAAATCTTTGGGGTGTACCTTGATGATATTAATGATTAAGGAAAAGATTCCCATTAAACAAATGATGCACATAAAGGTGTAATATACAAGGTCCACATTTTTCCATATTTTTTTTTACAAATTAGTCCTGTTTTGTGGAGAATATAATTCTTTCATGGACACCATAAATGGTGCCAATCCAATTGTCAATTGAGGCTATTTTTGATTTGATTTGATTTGATTGAATCAGATGTAGATAATCACTCACTCACTTGTCATCAGTACTCTCTTGGCTCATTTGGCTGCATTGTGTGCGCACCTACTCATGAGGTAATTAGGTCAACCCGCTGCAATACATTGAACTACTTCGAAACGATGCCAAATCGCCAGCTCTGATCCTGGATCTGTTTAATCATTACTGTTTTGAGATAAGATATCAGCATCCTGGTAAAAAAAACACACAAAAAAAACAGCATGGATGTGTGATGAGTTAAGATATTGATTCTTTAGAGACTGCAGTGGATAAGCAAAGCTTTCACAGAAACGTGTGTGTGTGTGTGTGTGTGCCAGTTTCTTTTGTGGGTGGGTGGGGGGTCGTTCATCAGGTTTCTGGTATGTTTAAGCTACTTTCAACAAACCTTATAGGGTTCTGGTTCTTTCTAAATATAAACAAGTCTTGTACAACGAGTCTTGCAAATGGACTTAGGACATATAGTTGGTACAGGTAGAGCACAGCTGTATAAAACTCCCAACAATCGAGGGCTGCCTTTGAACTCAATCCCAAGACACAAGTATGTCAAGTGTATGTCACAAGTGTAACACTGGGCTTACTCATAAAACAGTTTGTAGAGTAAGTGAGTTATCTTCCCCAAGTCACCCCCTTCCAACACAGAACATGTGAGAGCTCTGATGCTGAATATACAGATAACAGAAAACTCTGACTGCAGCAGCTATAAATAGTATTAAATACAAGCATTTTTAACAATTGTAATTGTATGTCATTGTATTTTCTCTATCGTCCCGGAGCTAAAACAAATGTTTTTTCAGGTGGTCAGGTTGAATTTGGTGATGGCCAGAACTACAGTGGTGCAGAGTGTTGTTATGTTGCCATAGAAATCTGACCACAGTCTTCTTTCGTGACATTGACTGTCGGGTTAGTCAAGACAACGTTGCACGGTGCGGCTAAACTGACCCTCTGTTTGTATTACAGGCCTTACTCTTCAAATGAAAGAAACATTTTTGCAGAAGTGAAAATCTTTATTTTCAGACATGCAAAGCACGAGATACTAAGAAACACAGGATGTGAAACATAGCCAGAGGTTTAACCTGGCAAATATAAAACCTCAAGGTTAACCTCAGATCAGAATGGTTAAGTCCTTTTTAGCAGCTAAAACTAAGTCACGTGATCCTCTGTAGCCTTTACAGGATTCCTGTGTGTTTGGACTGTCTTTGATTTGACCTGGTTCTTGTCCTCGCTAGATAAAAATAGATTCTACCAGTAAAAAGCTATGATTCAACACACTCTACAGAAAAAAAAGAAAAACACTATGCAACATACTTGCATACACACTTGCACAAATGATCACTGTGTTTTTGTTGTGTTTCTGTCAGGTTGATGCCCATCACTGCGTGTGGTACGGTGAGTGTGGGGAGTCCGAAACGGTGCAAGGCAAAAAGTACAACTGCAACTACACTGGTCCTCCCATCCCGCTCCAATCGGAGGGTTTTGAGCTTCTCACGGTACGCACAAGTGTCTTGATGATTTTGTCCCGTTACTGCTGACGTTTGATGCTCAAACCGACCTCTCCGTAACACGCTTCTTCTTTCCAGCGGTGCTTTGTTTTGCACTGCGGAAAGATTCCGTCAAAGTGGCGTCATCCGTTTTTTTTCTCTTCCCATTGCAGGAGCTTTGTCCAGGGTATGACTACGGATCCCGAAGCCTCTGCTGTGATGTCGACCAGTTGCGCACTCTTAAAGCGAGTCTCCAGCTGCCCCTTCAGTTCCTGTCACGGTATGCTCAGTGCTTGTAACATTTACTAATGAAGCACGTGAGAGTGCATGAAAGGGCATTATCGTTCCTCCTTGTAAATGTCGAAATACAAAGAGAAAGCTATCTGCCCTTTTAAGTCTGTCAGTAAATGTGCTGCTCAATTGTTATATGTTGTTGTTGTTGTTGTTGTTGCTGTAACAAGCAAGCCTTTTGAGTTTCCTGTTCCAAATAATGGTTTAGAGACAGACTGGCTCTCAGGCCAAATGACTATGATTTGATGAGGTTGGCATGTTTCCTTATCTTTTGTAGATTTTTTTATTTTATTTACTCCGCTGCATTTGTTATTGCCTTGTTTTGTTATACACTCTTAAACTTTAACTCGTTTTATCATTCTGTAAGTTATGCAATGATCCCTTTCTTTCTCACCCTCGCTACATCTGTGTGCAGGTGCCCCGCCTGTTTCTTCAATCTGATGAACCTCTTCTGTGAGCTGACATGCAGCCCCCGCCAGAGTCGGTTCATGAACGCCACCAAGATCAACGACACCAGTGTAATTGAAGTGCAGTACTATATTGGACAGACATTTTCTAATGGTGAGTTCACAGATGAGATTTTTGTCCCAGCTACTGAGTAAACTTCATCGGTTCCCTACTTAAACTCGAAGGCGTGCTCTCTGTTATGTAATTCTGCGGGTGACTAATGGTCGTGACTGTTAAATAACACAGGGCGTGTCAGTTTAATTTCATGAAAATCCTTTTACCCTAAAAATAATGAAATTTTGACCTTTTTTAGCCATGTACAATGCGTGCATGGATGTCCAGGCCCCATCCAGCAACGTGAAGGCCTTGTCGCTGCTCTGTGGGAAGGATGCAAACGACTGCAACGCTACTAACTGGATCCAGTATATGTTCGATATTAACAATGGACAGACTCCGTTTCCTATCATCCCAATATTCTCAGGTAAATCATTTTGAATAGTTGGGTCATGATTCTGCTGCAGAACGACATCCCCGCTTGCTTTTTATGGAAGTTAAATAGGTGTTTACCGCTGCCGCTCTCTGTTGCTGTTTGCATGGTTTAAATCACCGTGCTGTGTTATGCCGTTTCTTTGCTCTAGATGTCCCGGTGGCTCATTACACTCCCATGAACAACAAGACATACGCCTGTACTGAGGGCCTGGAGGACGGCTCAGGTTCCTGCTCATGTCAGGACTGCGCAAAGGCCTGCGGCCCCACACCTGTACCTCCCCCTCTCCCCCCTCCCTGGACGATCCTCGGCCTCGATGCCATGACTGTGATCATGTGGATCTCTTACATGGCCTTCCTGCTTATCTTCATTGGAGCTGTGCTGGGAGCTTGGTGTTACAGGTAACAGGTTTTCTTTGCTTGTGGTGTATTCCCCTCGGATTCACGTCTTATACCTGCAGACC
The DNA here is from genome assembly GCA_036024295.1 of Nannoperca obscura. NCBI lineage: Eukaryota > Metazoa > Chordata > Actinopteri > Centrarchiformes > Percichthyidae > Nannoperca > Nannoperca obscura. The sequence continues at coordinate 17,911 of JAVQJL010011429.1, forward strand.
TCATGTTGCTGAATGAAGTTCTGATGCTTCGTTTAGGGGTTAATACTGAATTGGCTTGTGTGGTTCTCTGCGCATACAGGAAAAGGACCATCTTGTCTGAGTATGGCCCCATATTGGACAGCAATAACCCATTGTCTCTCAACAGCGATAATCCTGACCAAGGTATTGTTATGCACGATAAGTCAAATTGTTCGCCCTCTTTCTGTAATCTCTCCTCATGCCAGTAATTGCATCAACCTTTTGGTGTAATACAAGTAATATCATTGCTGCATGCCGTAAACTTAACACCCAGTCCTTTTCTCCTCTTAGTAAATGCATCATGCTGTGAAACACTGGGGGAACGCTTCGAGAATGCGCTGCGGATCCTCTTCAGCTCCTGGGGTTCCTTCTGCGTGCGCCATCCGTCCGTGGTCATACTGGGCAGCCTGATACTGGTGGTCGCCTCCTCTGGTGGCCTGGTCTATATGCGCATCACCACAGACCCGGTTGATCTGTGGTCGTCTCCCTCTAGCCAGGCACGCCAAGAGAAGGACTACTTCGACAGCCACTTCGGGCCTTTCTTTCGGACCGTGCAGCTCATTATCACAACTCCGCTCAATGACACTTTCATATACTCCCCAACCATGGGAGGATCGGATGTCCCGTTTGGAGCCATCATGGGCAAAGACATCCTGCACCAGGTGGGTCATAGGGAGAGGTGAATTCGGAAGATGGAACGTCATTTGAGCCACTGCGTTTTTGTATAAGAGATAGTGTGTCTGTTACCAGCTAAGATAGGAACTGTGCATGTGAAGAGCGCCTGCATGTCCGAAACTGTGGTTAACCAGTTCTCCTTTTCTTTGTCTGCTTTCATTTGTTTAAATCTAAACCACCCAGGTGCTGGATCTGCAGCTTGACATCGAGGGCATTGTAGCCACATATGAGGGCCAAAATGTCACGCTGAAGGACCTCTGTTTGGCCCCGCTGGCCCCGTACAACAGCAACTGCACCATCTTGAGTATCCTCAACTACTTCCAGAACAGCCGCGCCGTGCTGGACCACATCATTCAAGACGAATTCTACGTCTATGCCGACTTTCACAGCCACTTCCTCTACTGTGTCAGGTGATTATTCTGAAGATGGTTCCTTTTCTTTTTTTTGTTCCTTCCTTGAATTCCAACACCTGCAGCTCACAAGGATGTATTTTCTAAGAACTGTTGTGAAAGGAAAGTGTGTTCTTAAAATAGCACAGTCAGACTTCCTCATTGGTTGTTAAGCAGTTGTTCTTGATATGTTCTTAACTACAGTGAGGTCAGATATTGGCAGAACTTGTACTGATGATTGTGTCGATCGAAAAAAGTGATTTCTGTCTTTTGTTTCCGCAGTGCACCAGCATCCCTCAATGACACCACTCTCCTCCACGACCCTTGTTTAGGCACCTTTGGCGGCCCCGTCTTCCCTTGGCTGGCCCTTGGGGGTTACGATGGTGAGCCTAATTAACACCTCACGTGGTCTTTTTACAACCTCCGTGTAGATTATTTTATTGCATTCAATAATAACTATGCTCTTTTGTTCACTGAACTTTTTTGCATATTAACCTACTATATGGCAGTTACTCCAAACCTTTACCAGTAACATCTGACATTGTGCTCTTTGTATTGATGTAGTATTGATGCAGTTAGCAGTGAGGTAGCCAGTATTTCTTGGCATTTATAATTGCAATAATTAGTCCTACACAGTATACTATACAATATACATATACATGTATACATAATATACAATATAACCATAATAATATAATAATATTATATTATTATATATAATATAACCTTTTCTTTAGCGGTCAGGTTACAAGTGTGCTGTTTTGAATTTTGATGTAAATAAAATCAAGAATAAGAAAACTGTCCACTTCTTCCTCTGATCATCGTAGGTGCTGCCATGGAAACCAACCACAACCATTAATCTAAGACGGTTATTGTCTCTCCACCAAAAGGAATGTCGAGTTGTAGCTGCCTCTTTAATAATGTGGTTGCCTCAGTTTAATCTTTTTTTTCCCTCACATTACAGAAACCAACTACAACAATGCCACCGCTCTGGTGATCACTTTTCCACTCAACAACTACCTGAATGACTCAGTCAAGCTGGGCAAAGCTCTGGCGTGGGAGAAAGAGTGAGACAATCAGTTTCTAAAATCCTTTTTTTTTTTTTTTTCTTAGCTAGCAAAAGCCAATTGAGTCAGTTAATGGTGTCTATGCATGTACTTATGAACATTCTTTGTGTATTTCAGATTCATCAAGTTCATGAAGAACTTCCAAAACCCCAACCTGACCATAGCCTTTAATGCAGAGAGGAGCATTGAAGATGAATTAGACAGGGAGAGCAACAGCGACATTAGCACTATAGTGATCAGCTACGCCATAATGTTCATCTACATCTCCCTGGCCCTGGGTCACATCCACAGCTTCAAGAGAGTGCTGGTAAGAGCCTGAGCACGTACTCGTTGTCCTCATCAATCCTGTTAAATGTGTCATGCATTTCTCTTATCTCCATATGTCCAATACCCTAATCTCTATCTGAAATAGTTTACACATTACGCAATGTCCCCTGCCTGTGACGCAAGAGCATCACAAATTGCAGAACTAGTACAACATGCTTGACAACTTCCTGTCACTCGAAGGGAGCAGCTCAGGAAGACCGTGACTAATCCTCTCTCTCTCTTTTTTAAAAATTATTTTTTGTTTGTTTTTTTGCCCGTACAGGTGGACTCTAAGATTTCTCTGGGTATTGCGGGTATCCTGATTGTGCTCAGCTCTGTGGCCTCCTCACTGGGGATCTTCAGCTATTTTGGCATCCCCCTCACCCTCATTGTGATTGAGGTCATTCCTTTCCTGGTGCTGGCTGTGGGAGTAGACAACATCTTTATTATAGTACAGACCTATCAGGTGACCTCCCTTCTCCCAATCCATTAAGCTGTTATTTAATTACCCACTGATTTGTCACGCGGTTTAATGCTTTAATGCTTATGTTCATCTTAATGATTAGTGCTTTTGATGTATTCATTTGAACCGTGACATTTTTGTTGCTTTACCAAGATGTGTCAGCTGTGCTTGTTTTCTTGCATGCAGAATTTCAATCAAAATACCCTTTTTTTATTATTATTATTTTCTTTGCTTGCTGCCAATAAAACCTGCTAAACATTCTAAAAGTGATTTCCATTTGTATTTCTCAACAGAGGGATGAGCGGATGCCCCAAGAGGAACTTCACCAGCAGATTGGCCGTATTCTTGGAGACGTAGCCCCTAGCATGTTTCTGTCTTCCTTCTCCGAGACAGTGGCCTTCTTCCTGGGTATAATGGATCACCTATTTAATACACCCTGTATGCACACGGACAATGAAAGAAAAAAAAAAAGAAAAGATTCCAAATGATAATGTTCCACCTTAAATTGAGAAAATAGTTTTTGTGGACAGGATTGACACAGTTGCTACAAAAAGCGCCGTAGTTTCCTGGTGAGTCACGTGCGAATGAAACTGTTGACTCTGTCTTCTGCAGGAGCCCTGTCCAACATGCCCGCAGTGAGGACTTTCTCTATGTTTGCTGGCTTGGCGGTTTTTATTGACTTCCTGTTGCAGATCAGCTGCTTTGTCAGCTTGCTCAGCTTGGACGCCAGACGACAGGAGGTGAGCGACTGAGAGGAATAGTGGTGACATAAATGACGATACTGAAGGAGCTCCGGATGAAAAAAATAAATAAAAAAATAAAAAGATTTCCTACAGATTTAACAGTACCAATTGAATGTTGTACAGATATGTGACTTTTAAGTTTTCATCTTACCGATCACTGCACAAGCTAATTTAACCGATTAGTCCTTGATTGTTTGCAAAGCGTTGTATTTAGTGAAAAGTACCTGCTGTTGGGCCTCAGAGGGACACAAGGCTGAAGCATCGATGATTCAACCTTCAAATTCGCTACAGGCTTTGAAGTGGTGCCTTGTCTCGTGTGTTTTAAAAGGGGAATCGACTCGACATCATTTGCTGTGTGAAGCTGTCAGAAGGTCAGGAAACCAAGACGGACAGCTTCCTTTTCCGTTTTTTTAAGAAAGTCTATGCCCCATTCATCCTCAAAGAGTGGGTGCGACCGATCATAGTGAGTTCCTCAGTGACATTAATCAAGATATGTCTTCTGTGTTGATGGTTTAAGTAGATTTTTTTTCATCGAGTAGAATATAGTGGTTGTTGACTACATGGTCATTTCCTTATAACGTTTTTTTTCTTTGTTTAGGTGGCAGTGTTTGTGGGAATGCTCTCCTTCAGTATTGCTGTGGTGAATAAAGTAGAGATTGGACTGGACCAGAAACTCTCCATGCCTGATGTAAGTCTTTGCATCGTCTATTATAACTGCGTGATCGTTGACGGCTAGTGGGCACTGCCTGAATCTTTTTTTAAATAGATGTGGGTTAAGTAGAACTGTAACGCTTTGAATATTTGCTCATCAGTGATGTCGTGGGGGGGGGGGGGGATTTCTGCCTCTATCAGTCATCCATGAAGTTAGATTAATTGCTTTGTCATGTGATTATTTGAATTACCAGAACAGACTTCCCCATGCAGCATGCACACTAGCCTTAGCTTGCGTTGCTGCACTCGTGGAGGACTATTCTGACGGTCTGTCTCTCCGTCTAGGACTCGTACGTGCTGGACTACTTTAAGAACATGAGCATGTATCTCCACACCGGAGCTCCGGTGTATTTTGTGGTGGAGGACGGCCTCAACTACAGTAATCCTGAGGACCAGAATATTGTGTGCGGAGGAGTGGGCTGCAACAACAACTCTCTAGTCCAGCAGGTCTACGCCGCCTCACTCATCAGCAGCTAGTAAGTCTGAGCTATGAACATGAACATACGAGATCACAGTTGATTTAATTGCACAAAACAAAATAGATGTTTAAGATGAAAAATGGAACATTTGCTGCAGGAATTGTCTGAGGACCTGTTTTGATTGCATTAACATACATTTGAATGTATATGAGACATTCCTAAGAGATTTATTAGTTTCTGACTCTGGGAAAGTATCTTTTATTATCTCTTAAACAAAATCACACACATTTAGGATATTCTATGTTATCTCCTTTTTGATAACTAATGTAATATTTGTTTCACTTACATTCACTGAGCCTGAACTTTCATTTTCACTTTTCCTTTTACTCCCAGCACAACCATTGCCTTCACACCGTCGTCTTGGCTTGATGACTACTTTGACTGGGTGAAGCCTCAGTCCACCTGCTGTCGATACTACAACGCCACCGGGACCTTCTGCAATGCCTCAGGTAAATAGTTTTTTTTTTTTTTTTTTTTCCAATGTCAGCATGCCTTGAACCCTGGTCGCATGATCCTGGTGTCACAAGCTGCTGCTGTCGACATTTTTGCCACACTTTCATGAACAAACCGCAGTGAAACAAACAGCATGTAAGTGCACAATCCAGCAAAAAGAACAGCAGCAGAATGGCAAACAAACAAACAAACAAACATGAATGTAATTATTGTTAAGTATTAAAAAAATCAGATATTGCAATATTAAGAGTGACTTGTGCAAATTAAACCAAGTATTTCTGGCATCAATCAGCACCGATTTATATTAACAAAATGTTGGTGTAATCATTAATGCAACAAAGTAGAGTATTCCATTATTAATCAATCCCTAGTTTTTATAATGACTTGTGTACAGTTAAAGTCAGTTTATCTGAGTAAGTTTGGAAGCACAAAGGAAGCATAGGAGGAAACAATCAAACGGTGAAATTCCTTGCGCAAATTGCCTTGGGCAATTCAGTGCGTGGGATTTGCTTTAAAAATAAATGTAGTTTCAGGAAGAATATGCTTATCACCTAAATGTTAATATAGCCATGTTGCTTCACTCTTTAATAAAGATATTTATAGTAAAAACAAGCTTTTTTTTTTTTACTTGTAGATAGTAGATTTTTAAATGTATAGTGCTTAAATCATTTTTATTTAATTTAGCAGCAAATATTTATTTTATTCTAGTATTTTAAGTCTTTTTTTAATTTTTTTTTTAAACCTTTTAGTGCAACTTTGAGGTAATTTGTTTATTCATTTGTTTTCAGTGTCTGGTTTTGTTTGATAGCAAATTTGTTTATTTCTCCAATATGGTTTGTTGAATGGATGATCGTATTCCCAACATTGTTTTTCCAGTGGTAAATTCCTCCTGTGTACACTGTCGGCCCA
>JAVQJL010011430.1:0-33866 GCA_036024295.1 Nannoperca obscura
CTCTCTCTCTCTCTCTCTCTCTCTCTCTCTCTCTCTCTCTCTCTCTCTCTCTCTCTCTCTCTCTCTCTCTCTGTGTGGGTGTGCGCATACATGTTAAATATTACAATGAGGGCACAAAATAGCTACAATTTACAGCGTTGCAGTACCATGGAAACATGAATGAATGTGTGTACGAAGTTCGAGCATGTTGTTTGGTGTGCGCGCGCGCGCACACACACACACACACACACACACACTGTCAGAGCAGAAGAACAAACAAGCCTTAATGATGCTTCGATTGACGAAGTCAAGTCTGATCTGTTAGAGACGTGACAGCAGCTCTTACCGCGTGTGGGTACCATGGTAACATCTAGCTCTAATGCAGGCATGACAAAGACTCTTTTTTTTTTTTTGTTGCTTTAACCCAGTCCCCCTTTCCTGCCTCATCTGCCCTGCCTTTTTTTTTTGTTTGTTTTTTAACCTTTTCTCTCTTCATCTGTCTCCATTTTTTTGTCTTTTTCTGTTAGGCTCATTTGTTTCTACCTGGGTGAAGTACTACTGTACGTACCATCGTGAGCCCAAGAGGGTCACCATGGTCCTGTTTGACCCTAAATCAGGAGGGAAAATGGTGAGTAGCTTTGGCCATTTAAGGTTACAATGTCACTTAACATCTCAGCTATCATCTGTCTAGCTATTTACAATATAACTATATGTTAGTGAGAAACAGAACATGAGATTTGCATAGATTTTAGACATACACGGTCAAGTGCATACAAATGTTCCACATGCTTAGACACACAGACACAAACACAAACACACACACCTAGTTATCATGCTGTCTGATTTTCAGTTGCTTCTCACCCAGTTCATCCCACCAGGCTGCTCTCCAACACTCAGTAACACACTCTGCTCACTGCTGAGCACAACAAGCTCTCACTGTATGTTTGGGTGTATTTGTATATTTTCCCAATACACTACATGATGACAAGAGATCTTTTCAGGGAAGCAACAACTAAGTTTTTATATCAGAAATCTGTTGAATTATTTTAAATCATCAACAGAAAGTCATTTAGTTTTGAATCAGTCCTTCAGTATCAGGACGAGGAGTGTTTTTGACACATGGTACCATTTTACACCCGCATACAGTCATGCAGGGAGAGAGAGATAGAGCAGTGTTGCCAAAGATGTTGTGAAGGAGCAGCATGACTATCTTTCCACCTACATACTGAATAACTCAAAGCTGATGCAAGTTCAGGCCTGTTTTTGACGGTTTGTAAGAGAGCATTTTGAGTGAGTCTGCTATGAAGTTTAAACATGAAAACTAATTAAACAAAATAGATTTTTTTTTAAACCACATGAATAAATTGACCCACATCTTATGAAAGGTTGTGAGGCTGAGCAGTTCCAGAAATCAGAACGCCTATGTATGTGAAGAATGAAAATGTCAAAGACAACTTCAGTTGCTGCCAATATGTTCCAGCCTTCATGATGAACTTCAATCTGACTCTCATAAATCAATGTTTACACTGAAGCACAAACATTCATCTGTAGGAACACGGAAAAAAACATACTTTTAAATGGAGGGAAACTTAAAATGTGTTCTGAATATTCACGTATTCCGTCAGCAAAGTATCATGAGGGCCAGATAATTAAAATAATTGCCTGCAAATGAATTTGAACCATGTGCCACTTACATCATCTGTATGGCTGATACAACCCTAAGATTTTCACATAAACAAAATATTTAAGCAGATGTTGCTGTTACTTGTGTACTTGAAGCTAAAGAGCTGAGTGTCTCATGGACAGTGTGTGATGGGGTTCAGTCTACGTACTGTAACACCAACGTTCTTAGTTCCTATTTATACATACATTTTTAGTTTCAAGCTCATTTCTTGTTAGCCATGAGAGGAAGGAGGGTGAGTCCTTAATAGTGAGTCCATCCATTTGGTTAGTTCGGGATTCTTCTCTTCTTGTTGTGTGCAGAGCATTAAAATGACCTGTAGGTTTGCATCCCATTTTGATGCTACATGCTGTTATGCACAGATCAAACTGATATTAATACACTTTGATCCTTTGTGTTTCTTTTGCTCGCTTCTTCAGGGAGATGAGGATAGCTTCATGCTCAAGTCGTGCACCAGGAGGAAGACCGACTCGATAGAAAAGAGGTTTTGTTTTGATGTGGAGGCCGTGGACAGGTCAGTAACTTGCCATACAATCTTCCTTTTTCACTCACTTTATCTCTTATTCAGTTATTCTTTATTAGCCCCAGTCATAATTGATGTAATTCAACTTTCCTGTATTTATTTTCTATTTTCGAGGCCTTTTATTTATAACTTGTCACACCTCCAGAATATTGTGGAATTCTGCTGTAGGAAAAATTCAAAGATCTATTCACAACTTGTTTCACACATACAGTACATTCATTATATTTGATATAGTCGACAACAGTAATGGGAGGAAAAAAAGACATAAGCCAGGACAGAATTAAATATTTATAGTATCTGACTTTGTTATAGAAAGTGGAAGCATAATGGAATTTGACACCTACAGCCACATTGTTTAGCCATCAGTGATTGGCCTGAAGGTTTTTCTCCATTTCTTTTTCACATGGTGTATTTACAGCTAACAGACACATGAGGGTGCTCATTTGATTTAGATTTGAAGACGGTATGTCATGGCTGTTTATCCTCACAGGCTCTGCCCCCTGCGGTGCTTCACTTCCTATACTCCTCCTCCTTCTCTTTCTCCCTGTCCCCTCCCTACCTACTCCCCCTCAACTTCAACCTTCCCCCATCAAATCAACTCACCTCGGCTCATCTAACCCTCTTGTTTCCCGTTCCCCCATTGTGTCTGTATTTATATTCCGTGTTTGTGTGCATCAGTTGGTTTGTGTATTTGTTTGTCTCTAAAGTGGTTTAAGGGAATGCTAAAGCAAGTAAAGTCATTTCCTCTAATGGTTTGTTTACACACATATTCAGGCACATTTTTTTATCCTTTTAATGGTGAAAAAGCTGTTGATCGTCTGTTTATATACCTCTGGACTCCACAAATGAATATGCTATGACTAGATATGACTATGAAATTGAGATTTGCATGCAGAGATCCTTCCTACACAGCAGTGTGCAGCTGAGGATTGGCATCAAGCCTTTTGAATACAGTATTTTAAATTAAGTGTATTTTTACTTTGAATACTGGGCAGGTTTCTCAATTTAATTATCTAATCAGTCAGTTGGAAAATATCTGGAAGAATTTCTTCTTGCAAAGCGCTTTGTTTAAAGTGAGATGTTATCATTACAGGTGTAGTTTGTTTCAAAGGGTTACGTTGCTGCTCTTTGTGTGTTTTTGTGAGTTTTGCTGATAGCATTTAACAGACATGTTTGCCACTGATCTTGATATGTGATAAACAAATATCTCTTTTGTGTGTGTGTGTCTGTGTGTGTGTGTGAAGGCCGGGAGTTATGACCATGCAAGCTCTGTCAGAAGAAGACCGCAGGTTGTGGATGGAGGCAATGGATGGGAGAGAACCGGTAGGTTACCACGGTTACCGGTTTGTTCTTATGTGACGGTGATAAATAGAGAGAGAGAGGGACAACATAGCGGCCAAGCAAAACATTCAACAACATTCAAAATAATTTTTGTAGCATTGGTCCAACTTCAGCAGCCCACCCTAAGTACATGCACAATGTTACCTGCTAACACAAAGCAGTGCTTTCCAACCAGGGTCGCACACCTCTAAAGTGTCCCAAGATAAATCTGAGGTGACACAAGATGATTAATGAGGTTTGGAAAGGAGGAGAAAAACAACACCTTTCTCTAATCTGTTTCTAGTGAAATACTGGGTATTTTAGCTACTAAAAATCCATTATGCAATTGAGAGGTTTGGTGTTTATGTTCCTAATAGGAAATTTGTCTAACAGCCAGTCTCCCCAACACAGCTTTTTTGCCCTGAGGCTTGTGTGTGTTAGTGCTGCTTTCCACACTTTTATTTAGTCACGTTCCAACACCTCCCTCATCCTCATGTCTACATTGAAATGTGCAAAGGTAATCAGCATGCATAAAGCCACAGCAAGCTTGTACAAGCAGTTGCTGAGCTCAGGCGATCCGTAAGAAAACAAGAAATGTTCATGTGTCACCTAAGCTCATCCTGCCTTTGTTGTCGTCGTTAAGACTTCCCTCTTCTGTGTCTGCTGCTTTACCTTCACCTTAATAGTCCATACAATCTCACCACTGACTGCATCTGCAACCACACCAAGTCTAGTTAATCCTGAAAAAGCCCAGACAAATGTGATGGACACACACAGCCACAGGCTGCTTTATTGTTACTGTGTTTTCTATATTGTAGTGTAGTCGGTTTAGTGTTATTTTAATGTGAAAAACGTATGAATCAGAACTTTAACCTCTTATGGATATGCTGTTTCAGTGCTTGTGTGTTTTTGTAATTAAACTCAGGCATAAAGGTGTACACAGAACCCCAATCTAAACAAAAGATTCTCACCATTACCATGGAAACTGACGTTATGCTGGCAAAGCCAATAATAAATGTGTCACTTGCATATGTTCCTCACTATTCTGATGTATCCCAGACAATGTATTCAGGCTTGTATGTATAATTGGAATAAGCAGCATTTGCTAAAAAGCATTCCGATCCTAATAGGTCCAAGTAGAAAAACAGCATTTTCACTTTTGCTTGATTTTCTTTTAGTAAGATGTTGCCATATGACGTGTAAACATATCTTCTGCTTTCATTAGCCTACGTTTTAAAAGTGTTTTTGTTTTTTCAGGTATACAATCTGAACAAAGACAACCAGGCTGAAGGCAGTAAGTAGATTTAATTGGGATCAATTAATTCAATTTAATCAGTTGATTCAAGGGTACAGTATTTTTTAGCATTTTCATTTGACTTTCTGTATTGACAGGAATAGGGTGAGATTAAATGGAATGACATACTCTGTATGTATTTTACTGGGATGAATCACACTCATTCTGTTCGTCTCCCTCTCCATCAGTGGCCCAGCTGGATGTGATTGGATTCAATGTGATGAAAAAATTAATCTATGCACTGGAGACTCGAGGTACAATGTTAACTCATACTCTTGTTTTGTTTTTTTGTTGTTGTGGGGTTTTTCCTGCTTCTTAAGTATGATGCACTGTACCTTTCAGTTAGATTCAGTTCAGATGTGAATCTTTGATGTCCCGCTGCAGTACAGTGCTACACAGTACAGAGTACTGTCTTCACCATGAGCATCAATCAACTAGATATACGCCGCATAATACATGTACATATGCACATTTTCTTTTTTACTTTACATAATTATAGACTACTAGTATTTTGGATTGTTGGTCAGACAAAACAAGTTATTTGTTTTCTACTTATTTCTAACATTTTATGAACCAAACAATTATCAAGAAATAATGAATTGTAACGTTAACATGAATACTACAAATCTGAAATTGCGAAACCCTTTGTAGTGTAAGCAGACTCTGTGAGCAGAATCACTCAAGACCAACAGATTTATTGTTATAATAAGTATAATTTATAAATACATACCATACATAAAATATCCAAACTTAGTCTATTAGTCTTAGTCTATTGACATATGATATATTGGCAAATTAATATGTATTTTCATGACTTTAATGAGCTCATTAGGTGAATTTTGGGAGATATAAGGTATGTCAAGAAAGCATAAAATCACAAGAAAGTACCACATTACATACAATATACAGTTGACTGAAAAAAATACAGTAAATACAGTTTATATACAATTTATATACAGTATTTTCCATATATATGCTGTGCGTGTAGATGCACAGCTATGCAACGAGCCAAACACTAACATAAGATGTGTGGTTATTAGAAATATAATTATATACACTAACTTCAGCATCATGTAGCACAGAAGCTGTGGATGGAGGGGGATTTGAAATTAAATCTGTCGAAGGTCATCAGCAGGATTTAAACCCAACAAATGTTGTCTTCTGATGCACCTGGAGGTCCCTTTCTACAGATAATCAGAAATGGCCTTGCGTTTCCGAGCCGCCAGAATTATTCTTTACATGAGGGACTCGATAAAAGAATTCATGTTGTTAATGTTAATTAAATGTTAAGGCAGATGTATATGCACTTAGATTGTAAAATGGTTTGAATCACACTCAGTGTAACCACTGAATCATTCAGTAATTATTCTCTGTGACAGTTTAATTGACTTAGCCAGGTTAAAAAAAGCGTAAGCATGAAGGAGTGGCACCTTATTACCATTTATGCCTTCTTTGGTTTGGTCAGTTTTTTTCCCTACACCACATCTATTTTGGGATTGTTTGTAAATGCATGAATTAATATTTGACTGCTCCTTGAATTCTCTTGCTGATGTTACCTTTATCTATGTTAATGTCAAATGCAGCAAGTGTACAAGACTCGTGTGAGGAAGCAAAGATGAATATTATGTTTTGGTTGGTTCAAATTTCCCATGGAATAAGAACGGGTGGTAACCTCTCCTCTCCTCTCCTCAACTCCAACCCTACCCCTCCCCTCCCCTCCAGGTATTGATGAGCAGGGCTTGTACAGAATCGTTGGCGTCAGCTCCAGAGTACAAAAGCTACTGAGCCTTGCTATGGGTAAACAAAGACACATGCACACACTTTAGTCAAAACTTGTTACTGTAATTTCATTGGTCTTTTTATTTTATTTTTTATAATAGATCCGAAGACATGTGCTGATGTGGAGCTGGAAAACCCGGAGTGGGAGATTAAGACTATCACGAGTGCTATCAAGCACTATGTCAGGTTTGTGTGACGTAAACACAAGGTTTGAAAATAGAAAATCATGTGGATCAGCTGTAGTAGTTTTTAAAATGTCCCCAGTGATCCACTCGCAAGCTGTGTTTCAGTATTCAAAAAAAAGTGTGTTTTTAACTCAAAGACCCATGGAAAATGGATTGATTGTTCTTTTCACGTCTGAATAGTTCCTCTTATTCTGAATGACAGCACTTTTCTGTTCTTTTCACTCAGTACTTGAATGAATGCATTTTCCTGCCTTCAGTCCCTGCCTTATTAAACAATCTGTGGCCTAGATCCAACTCAATAAATTGTTAATTTTCCTGTTTATTGATCCAGTATGTTTGCTTGTTAAGCCTCTTGTATGTATTTTGTAAACCTTACAAGGGTTGTTCTCAGAACAATTTTCTTTTTCAGCAGTCTTCCACTTCATTTTCAAACAGTTGCACACAATCATATGGCCACACTACAGCTTTAGTCTTAGCCTGCTGGCCACTGTATAGCAGCTGATGGTTACACTTCCTCAGTGGTAATGAGGGAAGGATCAGGATTGTGGGAGGCCAGGAGAAGAATGAATGAATCTACACTGTGCACAACACAAACACACAGGTACACAAACATATAGACACATTCATGCACATACACACGCATGCACTTCATTGGGACATTAATGAACAGCGTCGCAGAAAGACTGACTATCCACACTCACGCACACCACACAAACACACATTTACAGCATCAGGACCTCGGTTCAGGCCTCATTGAGAACCAGCCGGAGCCATTACACTCCTCAGACAGCAGCGATTAAACTGATGTCCAGTCTTGCAAACTCACATGGCGGGGAAATAAAAGACTAGAATTATAACACAGTGATGAGTGCTCGGTCAGAACTGTTCACATTTATTGATTTTTTGCGAAGCAGCCAGCCCTGCACTCTTGACGACTCCGTCTCCTGCATTTCCAGAATGCTGCCTGCGCCTCTCATGACATACCAGTACCAGAGGAGCTTCATCAAAGCTGCCAGTGAGTGTTTCCCTTTTTTGTGTTTTTATTCGGCAGAACATACTGTAAGACTGACTTTCCTGCAGTTTGAGATTGTTTGATTCCCACTGAGGTAACCCGCATAAAATAAACATGCCAACAGCTTTTCCAAGACCACCGTGGATTAAAAAAATCATGTACTGTACTAAATAAAGGCCCATGCATTTACATGGAGTTTACAGATTCTAACTAAACAAAAAACTGCTAAGCAGGATAAATGTTAAAAAGCCTTTGGTTTGTTATAAATTTAAGCTGAAATCCTCTTGAGTCATGTCATGTTGACATGTACAGTTTATGAATGGATGGATTAGAAGCTTTTGAATATTTGTAATACTTGCGGCAGGGATTCTTCATCCTCTTTCCTCTCCCGATGAACGTCTTTCTTGAGCATTCCTCCTCAGTTTAATTTGGAGAATGAGAAAATCATTTGTGAATCATCAATGATGTCATAACTTGCTATTTAACCAGTTGCCAGTTACAAATAGATGGTTCACCTGCTGAGATACAAGAACTCCCACTGTTTCTCCCGGACGCCTCTGTCTGTCGATTTGCTCTGGTAACTGAGGCCTCCGACTGGGCCGCTTTATGCTGTGTGTGAACACACAGTCTGTTACTGACCTGCTATGTGCATGGAATATGTGAGATGGAGGAAAAGCCTGGGGAGCTGATCTAAAAGTGACAAAATTGTAAACGCTTAATGTTTTGTTTTTTTTGCGTCAAACAGCAGCTGCAACATTTTCCTTATTTTTTACCGGCATCCGATGGGTGTGGTGTATTGAGTCAAGATAAATAGTTTCATTTTCAAAAATCCCTTAGCTGCTTGGAAGACAGACTGCCTAAACTCAACAGTGTTTCAGTGTTTTCGATCCTTCTCAAGTGGCCCCTAGGACACAAAATAAAGTTTTGCTACTAGAATCTGCTTTTTACAGGTTTTTTTAAATATAGGCTTGGTCTAGCAAGCCCAGGTGCAGTTTAGTCTAGTCCGGTCCAGTCTGGTCTGCTGTGTTGCAGGATGTGTCAGTGACCTGTTTTCTTTGTTTGTCGGTAGCTAAGGCTCACAAAAATGAAGCTGACAGGGGAAGGAACTCCAGGAAATGACCGTGTGTCTCTGGCAATGCTACCAGGAAATGGCTGCATAGTGAGACTGGAAAGAAAATGAAAAAAAGTGTGTATTAGGAGTAAGGAGTAGAGCGTGGCTGCCAAGGTAGCTGGTTTGATGCCAACTTGCACCACCAATGCTATAATGCATTTTTTCGTGGTTTTGTAATAATCATAAACTATAACACATGTTTGCCAACTATTTGTGCACGTTTACAGATTTATATCTTTCATCTTGCCCTGGTTCGCTCCTTCGGTTTACGTGGGTGTCTGCATGTGCATGTCATGAATCTGTGTGTGAATGCGTATGTGCAAGAATATGTGTCTGCTTGTGTGAGTGCGCTGTTGCATTTTTTTCCAAAGTAATCATTTTGCAGAAGAAGTAGGGTGTTTTGAGGACAGCGTCCTCATATGAACTCCCTCTTTCAGCTCTTCCCTTACTCCTCCTCTCTTTCACCTATCCTCTCCAACTCCTCCCTCCACCCTCCTTGCAAACCTCATGTTCCTCCTCCCCCTCCAGTTTCGTATCAGCTTACTCTCCATGCTACTCTGGTTTTAAATATCTGGTTTAAATGGAGAGCTTAGTGTTTAGAGGTTTGTTGGGTCAAACAGCAGCTGCAAAATGTTCCTTTTTTATTTTTATTTTTTTTTACCAGCACCTGATGGGTGCGGTGTATCTGGTCAGGATGAATAATTTATTTTTCAAAAAACACCCAGCTGTCTTGGATACAGATTTCCTAAACTCTCCAGTCACTACAATCCTTTCAGTGTATTAGATTCTTCTCGTGTGGCTCCTAGGTTACAAAGTTCACAAGCACTAACTGATTCAAACCATGAAATGAGACTTTGAGAAAAAGACGAGAAGAAGGGAGGAAGTGCCACCTGCATTTCAGATACCTGCCTAGGCATGTACTAGATAGAAAACACACACACACACACACACACACACACATACAGTAACCCCCCTGGCAGTATCTCTTCTCATTAATTCATTAATTTTCTCCTCATATTTTACCTCACAACACATCTGCAATCCAAAGACATGCATGTTAGGTTAACTGATTACTTTAAATTACCCGTAGGTGTGACTGTGAGCGTGAATGGTGGTCTGTCTCGATGTCTCAGCCCTGTGATTGACTGGTGACCTGCCTATCATCCGATGTCAGCTGGGATCGGCTCCAAAACCCAGGATAATCGGATACAGATAGATGAATGGATGATTTGTTTGTAGCTTGCTCTGCTACAGATCTGAACCAATTGCACAAGGTGGAATTTGGCATTTGGGTTGGATGGTCAAACTTCGGATTGTTACATGGTCCTTCTCTCCTATTTTGTCTCTCATTTGAAACATTCAGACATTCTTTGTCTTGACCTTGGGGTGAACTCCTCTCCCTCCACACGTTTTCGACATCGGAATTAGGCTGCATCCAACAATATTTGTAAATTTCCAAAACCAACAATCCACCAAGCAACAGGCTTCATGCAGTGATGGCCACTTGTGCGTAATTGAGAAAGTATGCAGGATTTTAACTTTCTTTTATGCTCTCCTTTTTCATTCTTTCATTTTGCCATTAGAGATGGTCCAAAGGCACTATGTACAAACTTGAACAAATAGTTGATTTCAAGCACACTCCGGCCTCTCACAAGGTAGGCCGGATACCCTGCTCACCTAGCTACTTTGTCCAGGTCCTTCTGGGGGATCCTGAGGAATTCCCAGGCCAGATGGGATACAAAAATCCCTCCAGCTTGTTCTGGGTCTAGCCCAGGGTCTCTTGGACGTGTCTGGATTGGTAGCATCCTAATCAGAAGCCTGAACCCACTCAACTGGCTCCTTTTTAAAGCAAGGGAGAAGTGGTTCAAGAGCTTTCAGATGTGTGAACTCCTCACCTTTTTTCATGTCCTTGACACTGTTTCCAGAAAGATGCCTTGCTGCGTCACCACGTTATCCTGCTCAACCGGCTCTGGAGATTCTCTGCTTTTTCTGTACAGACTGACATGGCTCTTGGCGAACAGTAATATATTCCCACTTAACATCAAACGTGCTGGCATAACTCCCAGCAGTGGAAAACTTTAGACAGTTTTGTGTGAATGAATGGTAGACAGTGGTATGTTACTCCCAGCCAGGTGGTGTGTTATCAGCCTGCATCTAAAACAGTGGTCAAACATTATGTTTTCTAATCTCCTGAATGATGATACTGATCATTCCTGCTAGTGATGGAAAGGCAGCTGCCAGCATGACTTTCAGCTTGGCAAGAAACAGACTACATAAAACAGGAAACTGAAAACTGGAGATTTACTAAGACAAATACAAACAACAGTTGTTTGCTTGTACCTCCCGTCATCATATTACTAACAGATTACTGACCCTTAATCCATAAAGTGTGATGCCTGTTATTGAAATGAATGCCAGAGCAGAGCTTGCTGTTAAGAAACACTTTTAGTTGTGCTGCAGCTGTGCAGAGTGATTGTTTATTCTGTTGTTGGGAACTGTGTCCAGAATTAAAGTAGCCTGTATTTGCCTTAACTTGCTAGTTTAGAATTAAACTAAATCTGTGTTTCTTCCCAAGATTCAATGAACATTTGTCATCAAGTGACAGGTTGGTAGATAGGTCTGACAATGTCTTCTCCATGTGGACTTCAAGCAGTGTTTGTTTAATTGGCCTCTTGGGGGAAGCCCTAAACACAACATTGACATATTATTACCGTTTAAAGAGATAGAGTGGGGGAGTCTGGTGATAATTCTTTTTGGGTTCGCCACTACGAACGCATATAAATGCATTGCTCGTATAAAAATATTGATGAGTGAGTGCAGCTTTAAAGATACGGCATGCATTCACAGTGTAATAGTTTCTGAAGATTAAATTAAATTAAACACCATCATTCAACTGTATCTTTCATGAAATAGGAGACATTCACCATAAGTTTCTTAGATTTTATTATGAGGTCTCTTGTTAAGATTTTGCAGCCAAAGATGTTAAACTGTCTCTTAAAAATCTCTTAAAAGAATCATTCTTACTCACTCTCAAATAGAATTACCATAGCAATTTGGTTGAACATTTTACCTTGGTAAAACTGTAGATGTGTTTTGTATTTGCACAGTTTGTTCTATCTTGCGTACCCCATCACTCTATGAATCCAAGCAGGATGCTAGCAGAGATGAGGTATGGGATATGCTGCACATATGGCACAGGCCAGGAGATGTCAAGTATCAATAATTAATGATAAGAAAGTAGAACAGGTGATGGTGCTGGAGTTTGTTGAGGATCAGCCAATGGTCAGCAGATGTGGCAAGCTTCTCGAAGTAATACACGCTTCATTTACTTTCTTTGGGTGTGTACGTGTTTGCTTTCCTGGCTTTAATTGTAAAAGTATGTACTCCCCACGTAATCAAAATCCCCTCTCTCCACTTAAGAGATGCACAGAGGAAGTTTTGATGAAGCGAGACACAGACTTGTTTTCAGGGCTTTTTATAGTGTTTTCAGAGCCAGGAGCTGTAAGCAAGATGACATTTTACACAAATGTATACTTTTATATCTGATTTCAAGTAAAGTGTCTATAAAATTGGCAACCTTCTTGGGCCAATTAACCTTGTAACAAGATAGTTGGGCAAAGTCTTTAATGAAATCATACTCCAAAAATATCAATATTGAATATATTGATTATCTCTAATAGCACAGGCTAAAGGTTCAAGCACTAGTATGACCGATGATAGGACAACCATGCTTTTTCATCTACATGTAAAATACAGTCTCTTTTGCTCCATGCTGGCTGTTGTTCACTTTATTAAGCATAAGGGTATTCTCTGTTCTAAATGCTGAATTCCTATTAGGATAACTTTACTTTTTTTAATTTTTACTCTTGAGGATTTTACTAGAATAATTACAGTGTTGCACGTTTTATGAGAACTTAATGGTGAAAATGAATCTTATGGGATATCATATCTTTATTAGTGATCTTTATCAGATTTTGTTGGCATATTTTTTAGGCAAGCTGAATCCCCTACTTCCAGTTGCTAATGCTAATCTTAGCCAATTGTTTCTTGGCTTCAGCTCTCTATTTAATCTACACATGTGATTGATATTGACCTTCTTTCTGCCATAAAACAAATAAGCATATTCCTATTTCAGAATGAATGTCAAAAATATCCGTTTTTGTTTGACCCAGTATCTACGTACTGATCTTTGTCCGTCAAACCAAATTGTGACTATAATTTTACCAGCTGGTTGCCTGCAGTTAACACACTCCAACAGCACCCAAAACATAACTGCCATCATATTTACGGCTTCCTTGGTAATCAGACAAGTTGGTCCATAAAATTTAATTAATTTAAATGTACCTCTTCGGTGAATCATGTTTCGTTGACCTGTATATCTCACTCCAGGCATTTGGTAGGTGTTAGGAGTTAATTCCAGAGTCTCGTGTGATTGGAAAAATAAGTTAAGGATAAAACCCAAATGAATTGTGCTTTCATTTCACTTCTGGATAAAATTAACACATTTTCAATAGTATTAAACGTGGTTTTCTGAAAGCTTGAAGAAAGTGAGGAGTCTGTGCTTTGGCATAATGCGTGTGATGCAGAGAATGCATAATAGGAAGCGATGATGATGTTACTGTTTTCATGTGCATGCATCTGTTTGGAGGTATGTGTAGGTGTAGTGGACGTGCATATGCATGTGTGTGTTGCAGGTATTTAAGTTTGTGTGTGTTTTTTTTTTTTTTTTTGCTGTTTATCTTTTAAATTTCCAATGAATATATTTGCAGCGGATGTTCTCCCTGTATGTCTGTGTAAGTGCTTGTAAATGTTTGGTCTGTATTCATTGTATCTTTGCGTGTTTGTATGTTTTAGCTTGTCAGTTCTGTTAGTTGATAAGGAAATGCTTGTGTGTCTGTGTGTGAGATGCCATTTCCGAGTGTATTGCCTGGCGCTGACAGCCAGGACCCGAGGGGTGATCTAGTGAGAGTCTGCTGTCATCTCTGTATCGACTGCAGCCGTGACTTATTATAGTCATTCATCAACAAGAGGTCTCTTTGCCTGCCTGTCTGTCTTCCCTGCCCGGCTACCTGTTAATCACCAGGACACAGAGCTTCCCCACTTTGCAGCAGAGTTGAACCTCTTCATTTGTCTGACTCCATCACTCTGCCTTTTTTATATGTTCTCTGCATACCTCTATGTCTCTCGTGCGGATATAAACTCTAATTCAAACCTCAAGCATTAGGCTGATGTTATTCAATATTTTACTTGTTGTCAACACATCCAGTAAAAGGAACAAAACAAAGGATGCCGTTGCTCTGTCCCTGATTGCTTTCCGACTTCCACGCCCTGTCTGTGGCACCCAGCCCCAAACCTGTTGATTCGTACTGAAGATGTAAATCTTGTTTGGGACTGTTTTCATTCCCTGATTAATACACATTAGGGCTCTAGTGAGTATCTAGAGCAGGACAGTGTATGTGGTCGTTGACTCAAAATAAAATATGGTGTTCATGGTATTGAACGAACATGTTAGCCGGTGTAATGCTGTGACTCTCTGGTGTGTTTTTAATAGTTTTAGGACAACAATGGAGACTGGCACAGGAATAAAAACTGTACCAGGCTTCAGCTCATTCTTAGGAAGTATGACTTACTGTATGTCTCTACACCAATATCTTGCAAATGTCTGTGTGCACAATGGCCACTTGTTGCAGTATGTATCATCTTTGTAACAATGAGAATACACTCTGACTTTGTATTCAATTAGTAGTACACTTAATTGTCCCCAATTTGTTAAATGTCACACTATGAACTTCAAGCTGAAGTCTGTATTACTTTAACAGTCTCTCTCTCTCTGTCTTCATATCTGTCTCTGTCCAGAGTTGGACAACCAAGAAGCCAGGGTGACAGAAATTCATGCTCTGGTGCACCGGCTGCCTGAGAAGAACAGACAGATGCTGGAGCTGCTGGTGAATCACCTAGCTAAGTAAGTGGAGATACCACACACCCGGACAACAGCAGTCATTCATTATTATGCTGCATCAGATATTAATTGCAATAGTGAACTCTCTCCTCTATATCCACACTGCTGTAAGACTCCTTAGCTTGATTGTTGTCCATCCTTGAGGAGCATTAGAGCTTCATGTAATCTTGAGCACATGCATTAAGGCAGTGTGTACTGAAATGAAAATTTAAATCTATTCAGCGGTCCAAATCTATGAGGTGAAGGAGCTACCATGGTCACAGATCAGTATGGTCTAATTGGGTGATTTGTGAGTCAAAAGATGTCCCAATGTTTAGGTTAAAACTGTGTTAACTTTAGTTGAAAAGTCAAACATTTTCACGCATCTTGTTTATGTATTACTTGTGTTTTAACAGGATTTAAATTACTATATTTAAATCTGACGCAGGTCTTAACTTCACACTGCAATAAAGTATTTGATTATGTCAAAACAATGTTATATGTTATGTAATAGCTGCTGCAGCCCATAAGCAAAAAAGCAGGGCATGGCATTGTTGGCTTATGTGCAGCTATTCCTTTAATGCTGCCGACTGACATTGTGTTTTTGCTCTAAACCCACATCTAAACCCTCTGTCTTTATTGGGCTTTCTTTCAACAGCAGCGGCATATGTGTGAAATTAAATTATATTACGTGAATTTATGTTGGTTGTCAGTCATGTTTCTGCAACGTGTAGGTGAGCATGTATGCGGTTATTTGGAGGACATTCACATATTTACCTGTGCATAGTGGATTGCACCTGCCTTTTGGGATCGCAGTAAACACACCTCAACTCTCTCTTTTCGTTCAGACCAGATCAGATGCTTTATTGGCAACAGGATCCTGTAAAACCAGTAGTTCCAAAGAGGTTACCAGGTTCTTCTATCAATAGAAAAAAATCATTAAACTGCCAGTTTATTTGGTAGACTTACAGTCTAATAACTGTCCTGCAATAAACCAAAACCTTTATGAAGGTTATAATATAATGAAGTGTTTCTGTTCTTTACCCCACCCTCATTGATATACAAATAATAAAGAATAACCCAATTAAGTTCAACAGAACCACAAACTACATGTACATCCTTAAAAAACACAACATTATAACCTTTGTAAAGGTAGGATTTATTGCAGGACTGTTGTATTAGACTGCTTTAGTTTAAGCTAGGTGTACCTTTGTAAACTGGCAAATGAGATAGATACAGTAGTAAGTGATATCCAAGCTTTTCAAGTAAAAACAAATAATACACTTTAACAACAGTGAGGGATCAGAATACAGAGTGCAAATCGAAGTTACCCATTGTTATATTCAGTGAGATATTACTTACTGTCTGTCGCTCCTTTGTTTAGTAAATTAGGGGATTTACAAGTTAAATGTCTTAATGTATTCTACTCTGAGGTGATTTTCTTGCCTCGCTTTAAAATCAAAATCAATCAATGAAACTTTACTGGATCAAAATGTGTTGCCAAAGCATGTACATTAAATGAATATCCCTGGCATCCCTATGATATTTCTCCAGCCATCCACTTACTCCTGCTCCATGCAGTGACCTGTTTTGACCCAGTGTTCAGACAGTTTAAAAAAAAAATGTTTTGTTGCTGGTGCCCTTTCAGTCTTTTTCTCAGGCTTCTTGCTGTTTCCCTGATATAGTGTTTTCCTCAGCTGTCACATGTAATGTCATAAGCCTCTCAGTTTTCCTCTCAGTGGGTGGGTAAGTCTTTGGGGTGTACCAGCAGAGATCTCAAGGTGTTATGTGTTGTATTGGTAAGTGCTGATTCTTTGTAACTTGAAAACTCTGGATAGATGTTCTGATAGCTCGGCCATTTAAGGGAGTCCTACTAGGATGCTTCTGGGAGTAACTGTTGAGTTTGCAGTGTGTGTCTTGGTCTCAGTTGGGGTGAAACTGCTATTTCTAAGATCAATAAAGAACCCACAAGCTTTATTGCTTCATAACTAACAGTTTTTCCCCCCAAAGTAGGACATACTGGGCACATTTGGAGAACACTATTTCTTATTATTTTATATTTTGGGCATTGTATAAGAACAACTACTAACTACTACGTCTAACTACTGTTTTCTATGGCAACCTGTTTCCTGATTTTCCCTAAGTTTGTATGTAGTTAAAGCAGTATTAACTGATCTTTTTTGCCTCTTGGGGGCTGCTGTAAACAAAACATTCACATATTAAGTCATGAAGTTGTAATGCTCAACTGTCTATTTGTCTATTTACATTCATTCCAGTATTCAAGTCCAGTATTCACTCTCCTTTCAGCTCTGTTTTGTCTCCACTAACTTTCTTTGGGAAATATTTGGCTCTGTAATAACTAAATACTCCACTATGTTCACAAGATAGTCGCTAATTTGATCTTTCTGCTGTGGTGCTGGACAGGTAGTTTACGGTGGGTTTATCAGAGTTTAAAATGTTGATTGAATGTGGAGCAACTCACTTTCTCTCTGTCTTACATCCCACCCTCTCAACAGTGTTGCCAGTCACCACCAGCAGAACCTGATGACCATCGCCAATCTGGGTGTGGTCTTCGGCCCAACTCTGCTCCGCCCACAGGAGGAGACGGTGGCAGCCATCATGGACATCAAGTTTCAGAACATTGTAGTAGAGATCCTCATAGAGCACCATGAGAAGGTAAGAAGGGTGTGTGTGTGTGTGTGTGTGTGTGTGTGTGTGTGTACAAATAAATAAAACAAACAGCAGAGTTTGGTGATGTGGTTGAGGATTATATAAATCCCTTGGCTTTGTCAACAGGGTTGAACGTTTGTGTAACTGTACGTTAAAACTACAATTAACACACCTAACTATTTATATCTGAATGAGCAACTGCTACGCCCACAATAACTATCTACATACACTTTTACAGCCACTTTCTCTTTGATCCAAGATCCAAGCAGCTTATTGGCAGGCCAAGCTGCTTAAAATTAAATTCAATTTATTTATATAGGTCATATCATAACAAAGTTATCTCAGGGCACTTTTTTTATATAAAGTAGGTCTAGACCAACTCAGGGAGCCAATGTAGAGTGGCTAATATTGGAGAAATATGATCAGTTTTTCTGGTTCTTGTCAGTGAACATGCTGCAGCATTCTGGATCAGCTGGGGGGTCTTTTTGAGACAGGATGTGCCTGATTTCTGCAATCTTAAAACATCGGAAAATTGCAGGTTATACAGGTTTTTATGTCCTTTAGGCATGCTTGAAGTTTCGCTAATTGATTAGTTTAATCTGGCTTGATCGATAGGTATAATTGGATATCATCTGCATACATTTAACATTTATAGAGTGCTTCCTAATATTATTGCCTTAAGGAAGCATATATAAGGTCAATAGAATTGGTCCAAGCACAGAACCTTGTGGAGCTCCGTGACTAACTTTGACACCCTCTCTGTGGAGTTCAGGGTGGGTAACTGCTCTAGGTTTAAGACTGCAACTCTGCCTCCTGGTCTGAACCATAGACTGTATTAAGTCTATGATCTGAACTCTGAGTTGTCATGGCTTGTCATGGAGATATGTACTTGAAGAGGATAAAGTACTTGAAACACAGTACATGGGATTTTCTGCATCTGGCCTAAATGTGCTTCAAGGAGTAGAAATAAATTCTGGCAATGCTACAATCACTTCTACAAATTGTGTACTGAAGCCCTGAAATGCCCACTGTTGTGAAGTTGCAGCATATGTAATTATTCCCAGTTAAAATACGTTTTAGACCCAGCAGCGAGCAGCTTTGTCGGTATGTTTAGCAGAGTCTAAGCTGCAAAGATTGCAATTCAGTAGCATGAATCCAGGAATTCATATTAGATTTTGCGTATCAGCTCACATGTTAGACCATCTCTCTTTTCACCAGAGAGCAAAAAGGCAAGTATATTAACCAGGACTAAAGTGTGTCATAGGGCCACTGGTGGTTCAGCAGAACTTTGTATTGTGTTATGTTGCTTTTTATAGAGCTGTTTTTGTATCAGACCCAGTATTGCATATTGTTGCATGGCTGTACACATATTTACATTAACGTTGTTATCACTGTCTCTGCCGTAAATGTGATAAGAAAAGCTACATAGCTCTGCAGACCATAAATAGCTTGACAACAGTAAGAACATGCTGTACACAAGAAAACAAACTTTTTTTGTTTAACTTTTCTATGGCATTTTTGTTTTGTAAATGTATATATTGTGCCTTTTGGTTCTACTCACACTTGAATTTCTGTGTTGTTTGTGCAGATATTCAGGGACGTGCCGACTTCTGTAGGCAGTTTGACCAACATGCAGCTCAGCCTGTCCAGGAGGAGAAGCACAGAGAGCAAAGCCCCATCCTGCAGCGAGAGACCTCTCACGCTTTTCCACACACCAACACATTCCCAGAAAGGTCAGCTGTACCACATATTTGGTCTGATAAAAATAATAACATTTATTAATTACTTGTTTCCCTTCTTTCCCTTTTTTTTTAAATTTGGGATGACTCACACCTGCTATGTGTTGCAACATGGTAGGCTTAGGGAGGAAAATTAAGTCTCTGTAACATCCACTTTTTGTTGAAAAGCATAAACAACAGGAACAGGTTGTCAGTGGTCAGTTTTGGTTGGTTAGCTTATGATCAGAGACAGTTTGCAGGGGTCAACAGAAGTTGACAACATTTTGTTCTGGCTGACAAACACCAAAGTTTGTAAATCGTTCTTTATTCTTGTAGGGGAAAAGAGAAACAGTGTTGACAATGCAACAGTTGGCGAGCCGCAGATGCCGGTTTCCTCCTCTGCCAACTGTAACAGCAGCAGCAGCCAAGGTCGAACGCCGAGAAACAGCCTGACCAGCAACGACGGAGAGCAGGACACCCGGCAGATCCGGCCCAGCTCATTGTGAGTGATTATCAGAATATGAGAAGTTAACCTGTGAAGCTCCTCATAGATACTTTGGCCACATTATTTACAGGTACTTACAGTACTATACTATAGTACAGTATAGTATAGATATAGTTTATGTAACTGAAACCAAAGACCAACTTCAACCAAAAATATTTTAACAGGTCCGAACGAGCCTCTCTCCCTGTGAGAAGGTCCATATATCTTCATATAATCACTGGACACACCCATCCTGAGGTTATTAACAGGTGTCAACAAACACGTCTGCATATGGAATTCATGCACACACATACACAGTGTTTTCATCTGCCTGTCCGTCATCATGGGATAGTCTCTTCCATCATGTTGTTTCTGCAAGCCACTTTGGTGTTGATATACACTTTGTTAGACCAAGAGAAGATATGGACTAACAATCAATTAATTTACTGACATAACAGAGTACAGCCTGTCACCAAGACAATTGCACGTCATCACTGATTACTCTTCTCCTTCGGTCTTCCCACTACCACATCCACTCCTTTTTCCTTTACTCTCACTCTCCTTCATCTCTTATTCTTTTAATCTCTCACTCACCGATAGTTGTAACATCCAGCTTTTGTTCATTTACTCACCTTTAGGTAGGGATTCTGTTCCACTGTTATTACTTTGCTTTTCGTACATTGCGTCGTATGTCTGTTCGCAAATTGGATTCCCGGATTGCTCTGTCGCAATGAAGTCTCGCTCTGATATCTCGAGAGAGGTTGAGATGTTGTAAGAAGGCAACAGTGGAAACGTTAGTCAGAGTTGGAGAGAAGAGTCTGACAAAACAATCTGTCTCTATAAGGATCCTTTTCATAATGTTGTCAGACACAACAACAATCTGAGTCTGTTACTGGCAAAAACAAGCACTTTTTACGGGCGCAATTGACAGCAAAGATTATGTTGCAGCCATTGCAGACCGTTTGCGGATGCAGGCGGAGGCGATCTGCTGGACCAATTCCAAAAAGTTTGGTATTAGTCATGTGGACCGATTTGTAAAAAACAGGCCTCACGTTTATAAATTCCAGCTTTTCCCTTTAAATACTGGGATTTGAAAACACCTAAAAACATATGATGATATTTTCTGTGTCTGAAAGCTTCCAGCTGCCAAGGTCATCATATCTCAAAATGAAGAACCACACACCACAACGGTACATTTATACAGCTATGTTGTTAGCCCACATACAACAACTATGCTGTAGAGAGAATCAGTGTTCTAGCAACGACTTTGCTTCTGCTCCACTGAACTGTTTTCTGATGTATTACAGTGGAAATCTTCATATAAAGCCCATTACAAGCAGCTTCATCCTCAAAATGTTGAAAAAGTAGAAAAGTTATGGTCCTCTCAGAATGAGGTGCGTGGATCTGTTTGAGTTGTGCTTCGCAAAGTGCAAAGTCTGAACCTGATGGAGAAAAAGGGCACACTTTAAATGCCAGGTATAAATGTAATCCAGTTCATTAGTAGACTGTCAGCGTGTTAGACAAAGAAAAAACGTCTAAGAGATCAAGGGCCTGATGGAGATATTGAAGAGCACAAAGAGCAAAAGGGAGACCGATAAACGTTTTCAGATAGTCTTCCCATTAAAGAGGCTTTTAATGACTCAGGTGAACAACCTGTTGGTCATGATAGGCCTCCTAATGGTGCATAAAATGATATGTTCACAAGCTTCTTACATTTTCTGCCTTTTTACCTCTTAAGGTGATGCTCACATGGAATAGAGTGCTGTCAAGTGTTTTATGTATGACTTGTGTATATGACTCTGCCCCAGCCAATTTAACCGTTATCATCTTGCAATTTCTAAGACTGAAAGCCTTACGCTCTTTGCACTTGGATTGTGGCTACATTTAATTTTCATGCATGAAAAAAGAGCAGTGTGTGGTCGAATCTGTACCAGCTCAGTGTGAACAGACACACAGCAGAGGATTGTATTTTAGATTTGAAGATACGATAGAGCTGTTGGGTGATTTTCTGCTACTCGACAACCAACCACAATAAAAACACTACACATTGGAGGGAAGAGAAAGTGTATTTCCAAAGCTTTCTGGCTGGAGTAGTCAGTGAATTGTGAATCTCAAAGGAGCTACGATGGCCAAGATAGAGGAGATTGTCATGAGATTCTCAAGATTGTGCCAGGTTGTCCTTTTAAAGCAACAGCCCCATACTGTTTAAAATGTGTGTCTTACTAATTTAGTCAAATGAGAGGATGCAAAATCCATAGTAATCAATTTGATACTTGTGTGGTCTGTACAAAGATGAGTCATGTCTAGTCTTGACACAAAGACTGAAAGAGAGATGGAACCAAAAAGTAACAAAATCATGACATCTCAACATTATATACAAGTTCTCTGACAAATTTTGTTGCCAGGATGCTCAGTAAAATTATCATGACAAGAATGGTAATCTTGAGACCTCTGTTAGGATATAGAAATAGGAAATTAGAAGAGAATCTTCCCAACTGGTATTTTGTTTGTGCACATTGGCTGTGTTGTCCTTGAAACCTGTAACTAAAGGATAAATGCAGGGTGGTGGTTAGATGGTATCTGGCCCTTTGTAACTCTTTTCAATCTAGCAAAAATGTAGAAGATGGGTTATGGGGAATAAAAGAAACGGAGGTGAGGTATGGAGAGGAAAATGACCACATACCATCCATACTACATAATACTTGGCCAAGTGCACTATTTAGAGTTTTCTAATATTCTGATAAGGGTGTAGACCCTGCACATCAGTTCAGATGGAGGTTTAAGTTCAAGCTTTAGTTTAACAGAGGTCAAGTGCCAAAAATGGCAGCTCTTTTGATGATTTAATTTAGATCATTAGAAGTGAACCATCAATCTAATTAAGGCTCTTATAGATGAATGGGGAAATTAAGTATAATGACATTATGCAGTAAAATCTCACCTCAGCTTAAGCAGCAACACTCTATAAAGTGATAGGGACTGTAAAAATGTATAATTAGCTGAATACTACTTTATCTTGACAGGTAGAGTCATTTTGAATGTTGACACCCTACAAAAATAGTTGTTTATTTCAAGTTCACCCACACATTAAGTGTCACCCTGCCCATGAATACAATGGAAACTACTTTGTTAGAGTACACACAGTCTTGGATGACAAACATTTGAAAGACATTGTTGTTAACCAGTTGTTAACCTTCACTAATGCTAAAAGTCAGGACATCTCTGCTTCTGTTACTTCGGTTTTAACCTTTTTCTTTTAATTCTTTATCTGGCAAGTCCCCCAATGTACTGTAATGGAAGTGCAAATACTACAGCAACATGTAAGTTGTTTTATGTGCAGAGTTCGGGATCAATAGCTTTCCTTTGAACAAGTAGGCTTCTCCAATAGTTTATGGATGCCCACGATCAGCTTGATCCCATTTCTAGCATAAAATGCCCCCATTTTTTAACAATCAGCAAACAGGGTCTGTCTGGGTTATTGACTCGGATCCCAGCCCAGCCCATGTTTTCTCAACCTTTGAGAGCCAGACGTCCTGAATTTCCAAGAAACGCCAGTCTGCAACCTTATCACTGACAAGAGAAAGGTACAAAGGTCCGAAGTTAACAACGGGGCCTTCAAAAGCTCCACATTCCCCTGAGGCGGATGTTATTTTCAGTTTTTGGCACCTGCAGGGTTTTTTTCTATTTATAGTTTATTTTCAGGTGGGAAATGCCTGAAGGTCTCTTCACACCTCTTCCCAAATATCTCTTTTAAGTTCTCTCACTAACAAATCACATCCCCGTGACTTTGGTAATTCAGGAGGAAAAAATAAATATAAAAGAAAATACTAACTCTAAGTCAAATTGGCAATTGAGGCTATTGCACTAATGTAGGATGAGTGAATTGAAGGTTACCTCTGAGTCTGTAACACACTATAGACTAGCATATTTGATTAAAATGAATGCTGGCCCTGTGGACCTATAACCTGATGTACTCAGGTGAAAGTATAAATGGCAAAAAGTCTCTTGCTTTCTTCCTTGTGTCCCTTGGGTAAAGTCAGTGAATTGGTATGTATTGCTCCTGTCTGTGTGGCATTTGAGAGGGGGGGGGGGAAGTAAAGGAGAGGTAAAGAGCAAGCATTTGGATGGAGAGATAAAGAGGGAGGAAGACAGCTGTAATATTGAATTACCCCCAACCAAAAAAATGGGCAGCCATCGGTGAGAAGATGAAAAAAGAAAATCTCCATTGTGACTAGAACGTTTTCTAGGAAACATGTCATAGAAATATTTCCATTCCCACAGCAGAGCACCCATTAAAATATTTCCCTCCCCACAGCAGAACACCCATTCACACACACACACACACACACACGCGCAGTGCCAGTCACCAGGTTACATGTGTCTGCTTCTGCTGTTTGTTACTGATGAGCTTTCTTTTGCCTTCAGCACAATACAGACACAATACGTCTCTCTCTCTCTCTCACGCTCTTAGATCTTCAGATATTACACTGAGCGCTGGCAGTCGGCCATGAGGGATTCAACTTAAGATTTGAAATGGGTTTTAAAGCTGCAACCCTGATAACCCCGGATATTTTTGATTTAGCCAGAGGCATTACGATCAGAAACTATAAGAAAGTTCTGTGCCATTTTCTGTTCTTTGCCTCCCTTCAGTGGCTTGCCCTCCTGGCCGTCTGCACTGCTGTAAATATAATTTATAAGTTATTAGTTCCTGTAACGCTGACCACCACCTCAAGCTGCACAGTCATGAGCGTGGCTACATGTTACAACTTGATCTGTTTGGCTGTTGATAAACGAAACTTCACATCAACAGTCATAATGCACATTTTCTCAGCACTAATTACATAATTACAACAACAGAGTTGTGTTACACTCGCCACTTTGCTGCCGAATTTCTATTTTCAACATAAATACAAGTTTCATTCACCCACTGAGTCCAATTTTCCCCAATTAACGCTAAGCTGCTGTCTACGAAACGCAACGCTTCCTGTGGATTTTCCACATTAAAAGCCTACCAATAATGAGAAGACTGGAATACTTTTAATGTGAAAAATCTGCTGGAAGTTTTGAGTTGCATTTGGAAGAAGCAGCACAGTTTCTTGACAACCTAACTTATCTAACCTCTTGCCTGTCCTCCGGTATTGCTGTAAACCACAGCATCTTGCTCTCATTATGAAACAGATATTATTGGGCTCAATGACACCTCTGTGACAGCAGTAGCAACTAAAATGTATGATGGTCATTATTGAAACATTTCTGAGAGCTTTTTGCACCCTTGTGTTTTTTTTGGAGTCCAAACTTAATATTTGCAAGTCACGCAGGTCATGCAGATTTATTTTTCTAACAGCCTTTAAGCAGTAGATGACACATTCCTACTTAAGGGATCTTCCCATGGTTGTAAACCTGAGCTGTATTTGTCGCCCTTACAACGACATAGCATATGTAACTGAAAAAAAAGAGATCCACAGCAGAGCTGTCACACCGGTTGTCACACCACAAGTTGAGGACAGGAATTGCACGCTCTTGTTGCTGTGCAGCAGCATTTAATACTTCCAATTAAATTACATTTATTTGTTTCAGCAGATTACACTTTAATTTGCGATTGTTGCTTTTTGTATCAAGGCTATACATTTGAGATACATGCTGTCATTGCAGGCAGCTTTCACGTGTATCTTTTGTATTGTGAATTAATGGCATGTCAGGTGGAGGGGGGAGAGACAAGGCATCAGTTTAATTAAATCAGCTGTCAAATGTGCTGCGAGTATGATGGGGAGACTATACTCACCTGAAACAAGTTGATTTACTTTGTTACCAGATATATTAATCCTTTCTTTCTTTAGCAATATGCTGGCAAATGTGAAGTCTTATCTGAGAAAGAGGACAATTCAGTCTTTCCAAAGCAGTGGAAAGAATACACTATTGATTTATATATTCAATCAGAATATCTTGATTGTCAGCTGGCAATCATTCCTCCTCGTCTCTTCCAGCAGCTCAACTGGAGGGAGGGAGAGTAGAAGAATGGGTTAGAAGGAGCTAGATAGGACGGAAAGAAATTGAAATAGTGGAAGCAGATGAGAGAGAGTGAGAGAGAGAGAGACAGAGCGCTCTGACAAGCAGCGAGGGAATGTGGATCATTGAGACAATCACTCAAACTGACCACTGAAGTTTTTGTTGTTGTTTTTTTTCTTCAGGTTGAAGGTCTAATATACAAAACAACACTAAATAAAATACAAGAGAGAAAATAAATCCTGTACTCTGGTGAAAAACACATAAGACCATAATGTTAAAGTTACATTGGTAAAATGTCTTGCATTTCCGTGATGCTGGTTTATTCAGTCTTATTTCTACTAACAGTCCTGTTAGTTGTTTGTGCTGCAGCTCTTGTACCAATATTGCCATCAGTCAATGACCAAAAAACAGGTCAGTATTGTAGTAGTGGAGTAGTTCCACTTCCTGTTCTGTTTCCAATCTTTTTTGGAAATCAGTCAGAGCCCCATCTGCTTAACACTCAGTTCAAAACACTGAGCATTTCAAACCCAGAGATTCATTTTTACAAAGTAAAATATATGAAGTTGATAGACTTTCCAAGATTCACAAAGTGCTGATGCTCAAACATCCTTCATACGTGCGATACAATGAAAATCTACAAAATAGCCTCTGAAAGAAACCGTGTGGTCAAATTGTTTTGACGACTGCTGTTTTCAAGGTCAAGTTTCCACCTAGGATCCATCCCTCTGTCTGTATTTGTCACTTGGCAACATGTGATTCCACTTCAGCAGATGGATTCTTTTAGCATGTGCAAAGAAGATACATCCGCCCCTTCTCATCTTTGTGTTATTGAATGACTGACCGTGTTAACGGTGGTTACTGAAGTGGATCATACATTCGTTCCTAAAGAGAGACAGACCTTGATTATCCCGATTCTCGCCTCAGGATATAGCAGTGTCTCTATGGCAACCACATTTCACATAATCAAAAAAGCTATAAAAATATGGACCCTGCAAAGAATGAGTTAATGTTATGTGCAGAGTGGTAGATAAGAGAAAACGGCACTAATGCCCAGATTCACCTATATGCTGTAAAATAACAGTGAATAGGGAAGAACTGACACTGGCAGAAGAATAAAATCATATTCTGCCTGTGCTAATCATGTGTATATGCAGAGTACCTTAGTTTTTTCAAATGATAAACCTTAAAGCTTCTCTTTTCATTTTTTTTATATTAACAATGGATGAAAGGGCTATGTATATTGTGAAAGGAGTCGCTCCTATGAACCCACAGAGAATCATCAACCCGACTGCGGTTTCCCTCAGCACTACAGCGATTTTTTGTCTCTTTCAGCATGTTGTTTTGGTTTTACAGCCTGCAGCTTTACTTTTCAGGTACAGCAGCAGACGGACAGACTTAGCGACTAGCTGGGGAACATAGTGCAGCATTTAGCCACTAGAGAACCAGAGATTTGTCTCAGGAGTTGGTGGAGATCAAACCAGAACTTAAAGAAGAGCTTGGATTTGCATTCACCAGGTGGCCTAAAACATGGCTTGAAATAAATATGCAACTGTTTGCTAGCATATAAGTTTATGTTCTTTGAAATTTAGAAAGATTAGCATTCCACGTTATCACATTCTGTATCTGCTTGTTTGAACACTTCATTGAAACTGTATAATGAAATATCCAAACCAAAGCACCATGTTTTTCTTGGATGCGCCATTGCATCAAACAGAAATATAGATGTAGATGTTTGGTATCTTGATATTTTGAATATCTTGGTATACTTTGGAACTCACTAGAACTAGAAACGATTTGAAACTCTAGCATTTTTTAAGTTCAAGATAATTCATAATTAATAGTAAGACTCAAAGTTCCAGTACTTTCTAGCTACTCTCATGGCTGCTGGATACTTGCATCATTTCAACATCAGCACTATAAGCTTCAATAGCACCATTTAGCTCAATTCTTGCAATAAAATGTCATTGATTATAATGGCTGTCCGAGTGCCACACAGGGTACTGTAAACTCAATAGACTGATCAGTTAAATCTATTCAAAGGTAGGAACCCTGTTGATTTCACATCTTAATTCCCTTTGGTGAACGACTCAGGAGAAAAAGGCTCAAGAAGCAGTTTTGAATCCTTTAGCTAATGGAGACAAATTGTCTTTGATGTTCAGTATATAATCAGGGAGGCCTGCAGACAAGATTTCTTATTCTTAGAAATTATTTGTGTAATTGTCTCCCATTAGAAGCCATTAGCATCAGGCAGGTGGCCGCATCTATAGATGCACTGTGTACTGAACGTTAAGTGAGACCTCGCTGAACCTCAGTATTATTTCAGTTCATATTGGCCATGAGCAATGAAACGGTGGAGAAACAGAGGGAGCAGAAAACCTCCTCTCCTCTGAGCCTGAAACTCATGTCGTCAGTCATGATGCACAGCCGGGCTGAGTTATGTCAGTGCTGCTGTGTGAATGCAAAGTGGTGGGTGTTGTGTTTCCTCAAGACTCTCCTGGCCTTGTTTATGACCGATTTTTTGTTAATCACCAAACAATGCTTGTCAAGGAAAATTATCCCAAAGCTCGATGCAAAACCTGGTCCTGCTTTTACGTAATTTGACTATTAATACATTTGCTTTGCTTTCTCCCCTTGCTACGCCTCGCTGTATTCTCACTCCAATCTTCAACATGCCTCTCTGTCTGTGCCTTTCACCTTCTCTCACTCTCGACCACAATTCATCCTCACGGGCAGCTTGTGATGGATAGCGGCCTGCGCGTCATTTCATAGAGAGAAACCGAGACTTGAATGATCAAAGTGTGTGTGTGTGTGTGTGTGTGTGTTCACCAGCATCTTGCAGCCTGAGATTAGATGGATGGACTGACAAATGGATTGATGAAGGCACACAGCTTGTTGCTTAGATAGAAAGTTCTATATTTCACAGCATCGTGTCGACTGGCCATTTTGAAATTAGATTACTGTAGATA
Organism: Nannoperca obscura; assembly: GCA_036024295.1. Classification (NCBI taxonomy): domain Eukaryota; kingdom Metazoa; phylum Chordata; class Actinopteri; order Centrarchiformes; family Percichthyidae; genus Nannoperca; species Nannoperca obscura. The sequence goes on from JAVQJL010011430.1 coordinate 28,664, forward strand.
CACGCTGTTAGCTAGGAAAGTGTCTCACTACAACCAAATCTAAATATTCATTTAGTCTGTAGCCGTGTTATTTTTGTCGATTTGATGTTACATGTCTGTTCCTACAGTCCAACAGACTGCAAAATGCAGAAATTATCATATAATGACCAGGTCCCAGAATCATGTCAGAACCAAGTTTATCCATGGTGAAGTCCGCTAAATATTTCATTTCTTTTGACTTTGGAAGTTCACCAGAATGTCCTGTTTTATTTATCATGGCTATTATTATATTAGCATTCATCTGAGGTTGTTATTTTAGTCAAGGCTGGATCAAATTAAGTGACACCCATTGAGACCCATTAAAGAGTCAGTTTCCCCTTCAGCTAAATGATTTGGGGTTTATTTTAACTTCTTTCTTGCCAAGCAAGCTGGGGGGGGGTTCACTCTGCTGATTATTCCTTGTGTCCTGGAAAGCTAATGCAAGTTGACCTCATGTAAGAGGACAGCGAGACCCCTCAGTAACATAATCTCTCTTGAGGCATAATAATGTAATGTCTAAATGTATATCAGGTTAGTTAACATAGCTTTCATTTGTTTTCACAAGTCTAGAAACATTTGAGTATTTAACCTTATGGCTCATTGATTAGGATGGATGACTTCATCTTGGTTTTTATTTCATCTTCTGTTCCCAGGCTGAACCCAAAGACTCGTGGCAGCACACAAACCAGGTATGAAAAAATGTGTCCTTAATTTAAGAATGCCGCGACTGATAATGTCCAAAACTGTATACACATTTAAGTTATTATTTGTGTTAATTGGACGTTTTGTGGGTATGTGTCTATCAGCGCGAAGTCTCCCAGCCCCACCTCACCACGTTCTCCCTCCTGGCCGATGTTCTCAGCGCCATCAAGTCCGCAGCCGACGTCCTCCGCCTCCAGCGACTCCTCGCCTGTCAGGTTGGTCCACATTGTTTGTGTAATGATTTAATCACAGCTTGACGATAATCACGATGAGGCATTACAAGACTCTTTCTCAGCCGTCAAGGTGTGTGTGAAGTGTTTTTATTTGGCCAATGTTCCACTTCTGGAGTTGTTGGAGTGGCCGGAAATTTGATTCAAGTACTATTCGGTAAATGCTTAGCAAAATGCTAATATGCCATTAATTGCTTAAGTAGCTCTTCAATATTCATCATGCCAGATGTCTGCTGACTGTTGCGAGTTAACTTTGGATTTATGAAGGACAGCAAGGTCATTCAAGAAAAAGCTCTTTACCCCAAATGCATGCATAAGGCATACAACAGTGTCTTTTTAGCAAGACACATGACCGTGACCTCAGACCTTTCCAATGAAAGGAGGGGATTTTAAAAGCTAAAATGCTCTTCATGGGATTAACATAGCATCTTGGATCAAGGATGTACTCTCAACAATTTTTGCACAAGTCAGGCAGTAGTCGTTCTTAATTAAGCTCTTCTATTTGGAATAAAAATGCACCAGAATCAGATTACTCAACTCAACCTTTGGCAGACATACAGTTACAGTGCTTCACATTTCAAGCTTTAAGTGTGAAGGTGCTGCTGCAGAAGCTTCTTAGTAGCTGGTCTTCCCTGTCACTGCTTTACACTCCCGTAAAACTCCATCTTTCCTTCAACCACTACCCTCTGCGTGACGACTGGCTTGGTAAAACTGTAGTTTCAAAATTGAAATATATGATCATTATATGTCCAGTAAAAAGACAAACACTAGAACTGGAAGTCCATAACAGTCCAGAAAGATCACTTCCTTAAAATTTGACTAGTTCTAGAAAACATCCATTATCATTTGTGTATGTAGCCACACAATACTTAAAAAATAGGTTCACATTAAGTCTAATTTAAGGTGTCTAAATGAAGCATTGTTTCAAGCTGAAAGCTGTCTGAATCAGCCCAGAACCTATTCTATCACTGTCACTCTCTTATATTTGCAGTATTGCGGGCAGGAAGGCTCGAGCGCTGTATGCCTGCAAGGCAGAGCATGACTCTGAGCTGTCCTTCATCGCTGGGACCATCTTTGACAACGGTGAGTCAGTTGCCAGCAGAAAGGAAAAAGGAAAGCATGTGGGACGATTTCATCGTCGGGGTGGAAATATGTTTTGAATTCATCCAAGTAGTCAAGGGATTTTGGCCACAAATTATAACAGGAAGGCTGTTTTCCCTTGAATACCATATATTTTGACGAGCGTCACATTGTTATAATGAAATGAAACGGTTCCCTGTCATTTCTCCCCAAAGATTTTCCTTTAGTATGGTGTGGTGGCCATGTTGGATTCAACAGGAAGGTCCCCTGAAGTTGTACAAAGAAGCTTTTTAGTTGACACCTTGAAGTACTTAATAATTACTGGGAGCCTAAATCCAAAGAGTGTGATATGTTCTTTTGTTTGTGAAGTGTATTTTTATCCAGCACATGCTTTTAAAATAAGCTTGAATGTGCACTTGTTCTTATTGCACACTTCTCCAGAGAATATTAAAGGCTGGCAAGCAGACTAGCCTGTAACACATGCAGACGAGTGCTTTTGCACGCAGCCAAGCACTTAATATCTTTTAGATCTGAGGAGTCATTTGCTTTGTTTTGTTTTGAAAGTAACCCTACACATGCACACAAAGGATAACACAGGAAATTATAATATTAGAAGTGTGTGTGTATATAGTAAAATATTATTTCTATTTTGCCTTTCTGGTTCTTTTATGCATGGGAATCTCGATACAGTCAGTTTTAGGTCATTTTCCTTTCAGCTTCTCCAACCTCAAGCTCCCAAAACTGTAAATCACATTCATCTCCCTCTCCCTCCTCTACAGTTTTATTTGGCTCTCCTTTCCTAATGAAGACCAGATTTGCACACATTTTAAAATAAAAACTACTTAACGAGTACTTATGCCGCTTTACTCGTTATCAGGAAGGATAACATTGGTAGGGATTCACTTTTGTGGTCATGCCATTTGACACATGAACCCCCAGACCCTAAATAGAGTTAGCTGCGTTAAGACTATTGCGGGTTATGTAAGGCAGAGCAGTGTCATCGGAGCCCTTTGGGTCAATATTTGACCTTTGGGACATGTAATCCCTACAGTGGTATCTCAACACCCAAGTCTGCTTATGGCCAAGGACGGAGCATCCCAGCTGTCCCCACGGAGCTCATACTGCAGCTTTAGACTGCCTGTTTAGCGGTCCTTCGAATACTGTTACAATAAAATGTATGACTGTGTTCATTTTAGCTGTTTTACAGATTATTGCCACAGTTTTAATTCATGCTTTGTTGCACAAACTCAATTCAAAGGAAGAGTTTTTATTTTCCGTTTGTTTAAATCAGGCAAGATCCGTGATGGTCAGAGAAAGTTCAAACTGTGTTCAGTTTACATTTGGTTTCTGTCTTTAACCTAACTCATGGTCTGCAGCATTTTAGAGTAGGATTCCCTCCTGTTCAGTGGATTTTTATCCAGAAATGAAGTATCGTTGTAATTCATACATGTCAAGCTCGGCAGCGTTAGTCAAGAAAGCTGTTTGGACATGTATACCCGCCAATCTGAATCTGAACTTGCTTATATTTACAGCTTCCATCTACAATATGTACACATCCTGTCTCCCTGCCTCACCGTCAGTCAATAAAAAATGGAGGAATGTAGCAGCGGTACATCTGCACTTTTTTGATATACAGCCAAAGCTGACCAGTATTGATAAAACAGCATCCAATGTAGCTCCACAACTGTATCAAAAGTGTTAAGGAAAAATAAAATGAATGCAATTAACTTACAATTTTAGCTTTGTGGAATTCATTCAGTAGACTCCTTAATAGTAAACTGCAGCTTGTTAACTGCCCTGTTCTCAGTTTGCATCTGTCTCTTAACCCCCATTCCTCCACTCTTTCTCTCTCACACTATCTGTACATGCGCTTGTGTACATGTTCAGTCCACATTTTTAAGTGACACATATTTATGCATATTTCCACCTCTATCTTGAGTTGTTTTAACAAAATACATTTTTCTTTCTCTCTCTCTCCAGTTCATGGCTCCAGGGAGCCCGGTTGGCTGGAAGGGACTCTGGACGGCCGAACAGGACTGATACCAGAAAATTATGTGGAGTTTTTATAGTCTAGGGCCGAGAAAAAAACTTGCAAGTGGACAAAACTGGACTGGATTGACCAAATTGGACTGTAGAGGACTAGAATTTACTTCACAGGACAGACAGACTTAGATTATATACTATACTGGACTGGACCATTGTTGATGAGGCTGCTCTTGTCTTGACTAGACTGGGAATTGAAACTGGACCAAGCAGAACCATATGAAATGGATATGACACAGGAACAAAGCGGACTGTGGAGAAACCCATGAAATGCACTGGAAAAAAAAGAAAAAGAAAAGATGAGTCCCACTGTGGTTTGCGGCTGTTATTAGATTAGTGTGAATGACTTCCCAAGTCCTGGTGAAGATGATGTAATGAACCTGGAATGTGCGTGTGTTGTGAGAAAAAGAAAAGTATTGGGGGGGGTTGTTTATAAAAAATCACCTGTATAAATGAGTTGATATTTCTGAGCTTTGATGCCTGTGATTTTTCAGTCCTTGCTTTATGAATTTGAACTGCACTGCCACCGCTTCAGCGTCTCCTCTTTTTATCAGACAGAGGTATCTCCCGGTGGATATGAGGGAGTTGATACATGAACATAATACAAAGCAAGTGACCTTGAACTACGGACTTGCTAGTTCACATCCTCACTGTGCGGTGTTTAAATGATTGCTAATCCCACTGGGAGACTGGAGCTTTTACAGCAGATTTAAGTGATTGGGTTTTGTTGTACGGCTGTAAATGTGTTAATGAGCGCTTGCTGTGGCGGTCCAGTAATTCCCCAGGACAAGACTCGACCTGGCTAATGTTTCAGAGCTCCAGCTCAGCGGCAGGAGCCCCAGGGCAGATCAGCACAGGATGAGGTCGATTTAAAAACAGTTCGCTCAAAGGTGAGCGCTGGGGTCTATCCTTATTTATAAGGCCTCTCCCTGCAGAGCCCTCACAAAAAATGCGAACATTTTCAAACAACCTCCACAAGCAGATCAGCAGTTTACAATGCAGTGTAGGAGTGACAACTGATTCCTGCTGGTTCAAACAAGCCTGACTGTGAGGTCTCGCTCTGCTTCCCCAGCTTAAATATTTCTTATTGTTGGAAGTAATTGGTTCAATTATGGTATTTTTTTTATTTA
>JAVQJL010011440.1:0-10062 GCA_036024295.1 Nannoperca obscura
AATGCAACATAATTAAATTCAAGTAATTTTACACAGTTTTCTAGTGATTTCATTAAATATTGATTCCTTTTATGTATTTTAGAAAGTTATGGCTAGGCAGCAGCTGTCAGTGGAGGAGCGAAGGAGAAGAAACAGGGAATACCAAATAAAGCAGAGAGCGAAAATATATAGTGAGCCAGAGTTAAAGGAGAAATACCAGAGAAAGGAAAAGCAAAGATGGAAGAAGAAAGTAGAGGATATGAAGATAAAATCTATCAGTGATTTGAATGAAAGGGAAAAGAGGAGTAAGAGAAATGCATGGAAATCTAGACAGCAAGAGTCAAGAGAGCGTAAGAGAAAGAGCTCAGAACACCCAATAACTCCACCAGATAGTCTGTTGGATCAGACAATACTGCAACCTGCTCTCAGTAGGCAGTTTATAGTCGGAGAAAGGGAAAGAAAGAGAACAAGAGCAAGATATTCAAGAGAGATGAAAGCTTTGAAAAATAAACTTCAAGACATAATAAAAGAAAGGAACAAACTGAAAAAGCGCTGTCGACAGGAGAAAACAAAAGAAATAAAAAAACTAAAGACTCGCCAAGAAAAGAAATGGAACAGATGCTACAGGGAAGCAAAATTAAAAACCCCTTAATCAAGAAAACCCTGCTCTTCCACAACTGTCTTATTCAAGAATTTAATCAACAGTCTGCTCAAAAATATAAGAACTTGACGCTGTCAGGCAGGGTTCTGAAGAAATATTGGCTAATACACCAGACAAAGCAGTTTGGGCTGACATACAACACACTGTGAAAGAGAGGGACACAGTGGAGTCTCCTCAGCTGTCTGTCGGCACGAACAGTCAGAAAGCCCACGATGTTATCTGGGACGTCCTTGTGTAACCTCGTTTCACAGAAGCACATTAGACTGCATTCCCGACACTCCGTCCGACTCCGGGCCAGCCCCGTTAGCTCCTCCGTCTTGTTAGCTAGCGATCTCACGTTGCCCATGACAATGGTGGGGAGACATGGTTTATATTTCTTCCTCTCAATAATCGTCCGTTGTCTCTCTCTGGACTCTCTCTCTCCTTCGCTGGTTTTCCTGTCCCCTGCAGCCTCGGTGTGTTTCTCCGTGTGTATAGTCCGAGAATAACTTTAATCAATGTTTCGCTTTCTTTTAGATTGATGTGTACCTTGCCAAAACCCTTGCAGATAAGCTGTATCTTTTCCAGGTAATTTTTACTATGCTCAAGTTTCTATAAATCATCTTGACTCTATTCTTCTGAAGTGTGATTGATGTGTCACAAGTCTCACATTCATCACCTGTGTTGTTTTTTTGTGACACAGTACCCTGTCCGACCATCCAATATGACCTATGATGATGTCAACCACTTAGCGGCCAAGATCAAACCCAAGCAGCAAAGGGTAAAAAAAGGCTCTTCTCTTTTTTTTAATCATCAGTCAGTCTAGAAAATGTTTGTAATGTTTTTTTGTTTTGTTTTTTTCACTCGTAATACAGGTGGAGTTGGAAATGGCCATCAACACTATGAGTCCAAACTACTGTCGCAGCAAAGGAGAGCAGATAGCTCTGAATGTAGACGGCACAACCTATGACGAAACCAACACCTATTCAGCGTATGCTTACTCATGAACCCTGAACAGACTGAATATAAAGATGGACGACGCGTCTCCACTTCCTCCCACTGCATGAAAATGAAGCCAAAGTAACCACTATATGGGTGGTGCCGTCTTGCACTGGTGACTGCATAGTAGTGATCCACTTTGGAGATGCTATATCAGAGGTCCCACCCATACCCCCTGACCAAACCAATTGTGAGCACACTCACAGCTGTCAATCATGACGTAACATCCCCTTTTTATACCATCAAATACGTAATGACAAACAAACCGTAGTGTGATCAGAACTACCTAAAATAACAAACTATTTTTGGGAAAATGTTCTTTGACATCTCCTTTGACTCAGTTTGGCCCACTTACCATCCGCTAACATGGAGGAGGCGGGGCTTATGGCCTATACTGCAGCCGTCCACCAAGGAGCGATGGAGATGTTTTGGCTTCTTGTTTAGGGAGCTGCCATGTCGTCCGTCTTTATATACAGTCTATAGTTGAAAGTCAGCTGCTCTCTCGCACTCAGGAACCTGTTTGTATGTTAATGTCCATTGGTCAGTGTTTGCTAGTTCTAACTTACTACCAGTGTTTTAAAACAAAGGTTTGACATTTTTGGGAACTATGCTTCTTTGCTAGAGCCAGCAGACGCTTAGCTTAGCTTAGCATAGTTTAGCATAAGACTGGAAATGGGGAAAACCACTAACCGGGCTCCGCCTACCAGCATCATTAAAGCTCAATACTTAACACATTATATCTCAGTACAGAGTGCTGCCTCCGTTGTACAGGATTATGTGCCGGACTATTTCTAGGCTCTGAGGAGCAACCAGCCGAAAACTCAGAAGTGGCTGGTTCCAGCAAAGAAATAGTTTCCCTGTTTCCAGTCTTTATGCTAAGCTAAGCTAACCGGCTGCTAGCTGTGGCTGTACAGTCTGAGAGTGGTATCAATCTTCTTTTGTAACCTTTGGCAAGAATGTAAATAAGGGTATTTCCCAAAATGTCAAACTATTCCTTTAACATTAGATCAACTGCTGCTAACTAATAATATTGTTCTGAAGTGAAGTTTTGGCTTTTCTTTGGGAGTGAAGCTGAATAATTATTGTCTCCTGTCTGAGCAGTCTTGTTACTTTTGTTCTTCAGGAAAATAATGGATAAACAGACGTTTTCCTCCATCCAGGCCACCACCAACACCTCCAGATATGCTGCTGCTGTCTTTCGCAAAGGTCTGATCTGATTCTGTAGTCCACTTTAGCACCGCGCTTGTGTTTTGGTTTGTCTAACCTTGTTGCTTCTTGTAAACACACAGATCAGTCATATGTTCATGAGTCCATGTGAGTCTTTATCAGCGTTACCTTTCTTATCTTTTCTTTCAGCATTAAGTTAAGTCCCACAATTCACTGCGTGTTTGCGTTGATAATAAAATATGTCAATATGAGTTACTTGACATGCAAACACGAGTCCATGATCAGCCACAGCTGCATTATTACATGTCAAGAGAAGGATTTTGGATTCTGATTGTTGTATTATTTATGTGAATAGGTGAGCTTCACGTCACACCTCTGACGGGAATCCTCCAGATGAGACCCAGCTTCTCTTACCTGGACAAGGCTGACACCAAAACCAGAGAGAGGGAGGCGGCCAATGAAGGTGCGCCTGTTTTTCAAAATTAAATATGACAGATTAGTGTTGTTTGATATTCTTTATTAAAAATACCAGATAAAGATTTAGATGTGTTAGGTTTTAATAAAATCCAAACAAACCAATTTCCTTAGATAAATATATTCAAATGCGTGGCAGAATTCAGTGTAAAACAATGACAAGTAACTACTATCAGGATAGCTTTTTAAAAGCTGCATTCATTTGTTTCAAAAGAAATGACACCTGTGGTGCGGACAGGTATAATGACCATTACCTCACCAGAGTCTTATGTCTACAGGTGGAGATTCCTCCCAGGATGAAGCTGAGGAAGACGTCAAGGCCATAACGGTGAAGACTCACTAACACACACACACAAACTCGTGATGACGCTGACTTTTTGTGCCAATGTTAAGCCACCACATCTAAATATTTGTGTTCCACTGCAGGTGAGGTTTGCTCGTCCTGAGTCCGAGCAGGCCCGGCAGAGGAGGATCCAGTCGTACGAGTTCCTGCAGAAGAAGCAGGCGGAGGAGCCCTGGGTTCACCTGCACTACCATGGTGTCAAGGTGGGGCGATTATGATTATGCCGGCCTTCTGGTGTTTGGTGAAACTAAGCTAGTGATCATCTAACTTTACTTCTGGGTGCAATAGTGTGCTGTATTGTGTTGTAACTGTTTCTTGTCATGGAGTGTTTGCGGCGTCATCGGCATGTTCCTTATATTTAGGATGGGCGCTCGGAGCATGAACGGCAGTACCTGTTCTGCCAGTCAGTGGATGCCTCGGAGAACTCTGAACTGGTCAAAACTCCTAAGTGAGTATCAGCAAATGACATTTGAATAAAGCTGAACGACATGCAAAAACAAATCATATTGTGATTATATTACAAGTGAAATATGAGTTATGATTTTAGAGGGAATAGTAATTCTTGCATTTCATTTTCACAAAGAAAATATAAAAATGATGGTGTGATTTTTGCTATGGTCTGTACCAAACAAGCATGTTCCCTTACGTCTGGAGAATGTGATTTGTAGGCTGGGGCGTCTCTGTAGCACCACAATACTTTTTTAATTGACTGTTGTGCCAGACATACTTTTTATGAAAAGATTGCAGCTCCTGATATTTACATCTTGCAGTTGACCATATAGCAATTTGGATAATATTTCAATTAATTGTTCAGCCTCACATTTGAATATGTTTCATTACTTTGATTTAGACTGGGAGGGAGTGTAGATTATTTCTTCATTGGAGTCTGTGTCATGGTGTCCCCTCTGCTCCCCTCTCTCCTTGACTGACTGCTCGTTATTTCAGGGAGTACCTGGCGATGCTGATGCCACCTCTTGCAGAGGAAAAAGTGTAAGTATTCCTCACACTTTAAACCAAAACATCCTTCCATATATGTTAACAGGACGACAATGTCAGGGATGCTTCATTAATGCTGGCCTCCGGCTGTTTTTCAGTGTGAAGCCTGTTGGTCCCAGTAATGTGCTCTCCATGGCTCAGCTCCGCACTCTGCCACTGGGAGACCAAGTCAAGACCCTGATGAAGAATGGTAGGCCAGCCCATGGAGACCAAAATGATGCCCGTCAGATAGTAGGGCAGCCAAATACACTCTTTTTGATAATTTAAATGGCAGGTCAGTAAGTCAGTCCATATTTCCCATGCAGTTTTTCTTTGTGCCACACGGGGGTGACAAAGCATTACTACGGATGCCAGACGTGCGTGAACTGGTTTCAATCAAATCAGGTTTATGCTGCAATAGGTTTTCACATACCAGAGATTTGCTTTAGTGCATACTGATAAACACAGTATGACAAAAAAAGTACTGCAAAGTACTACTGTGTGTGTGTGTGTTGAGAATGAGGAAAAAATAGAATTAATTTTTGTCAAAGCAGGTTTACAGTTTGCACTCACATGTGCTTCTTGGTTTAGGCTTGTGGTACTTGTCACTGATTGGCTCTCACTGATTTTGAACAACCTTTTACTTTGCACTACTGCATCACATTTCTATTCTCCTTCCTCTGACAGAAGAGTTTTATCTTTCCTTCACCATGTCTCCTCTCATCTTTAGTCAAAGTGATGCCGTTTGCTAACCTGATGGGCCTGCTGGCCTCTGGCACGGACTCCACCTCAGTGCTGCGTTGCATCCAACAGGTGGCGCTGCTGGTTCAGGGGAACTGGGTTGTCAAGAGGTGAGACCAAGCAGCCTCAATGCAGATTCATTGAAAGGGAAGCAAATGTCACAAAGTTTTACACAGATTAAGGGTCCCTCTAACAACCCACAAGAGAGCTGAGCAGCCTGCAATGAGTGTTCTTGATGATTTAGTATTTTTGACATAAAAGTCATCGTCCTGGCAGCTGACCAATGTTTCTTTGTTTTTCAACCCTCAGTGATGTTCTGTATCCTAAAAACACCTGCAGCCCTCACAGCGGCGTGCCTGCTGAAGTGCTGTGTCGTGGTAGGGACTTTGTGGTGAGCTACTGTGTTTTTCCTCTTTATTGAATTACCCCAAACTACTAACTGCATTTCTGCATGTGTTTTTGTGATCTTGACTCGGTTGTTCCTTTTTATAGATGTGGCGGTTCACTCTGGAGCGCTCTGTGATGAGAAAGGAGATTACATCCATCATCAAAGTAAGGATCACAACACCGCACTCCTTCCTGTTGGGTCATGACAACTGAAGGCCCAACAGATAGCATTTCCTGAATTGTGCATCTTTTGTGCCAAAATAATAGAATTTCATATGGGTTTTCTTTAACCCTTGTGCTACCTTGCCGGGTCATATTGACCCAGTGTCTTCTCCACAAGGTAGCACAAGGTGTTTTACTTTGCAACCGTTTTGTGTCATTTTTAAAATGTTTGATGTTCGCAGTGAAAAACTCTTAATTGTTTGAGGCACTCAGCCTCAGAGTATCTGCTGCCTCAGAGGCTGCTTTCATGGCAAATGAGTCTCTTGCATGTTTGACAGATTTGCAAAGAATTACTGGCTGTGAAAACAAGCTCTCTGGGACAAAAACCATCAAAATACAAGTTGTTAATGGAGGTGTGATATTCTTTCTCTTTTTTTAATGTCTCTTGTTTGTAGACCGGACTGAATTGGTTGGTTATATTGCAAGTGGATCCTTCTGATTTGACAGTTTATTGCAGAAGTAAAGCAGGTACTGAATAAAATAGCTAGCGTCTTAAAATAATGTGGTGATCAGATAAACGACGTTCTCTGTGCGAGAGCAGCACGTGCTCCTCCACCGGGGACATGCTCAGTGCCACCACAGTCTATCACGGTTGTTTAGGTTCTGAGCAGCTTCATTGGAGCTGAAGTGTCTTTGAACGCTGGCTCCACCTTGCTCCTGTCACCTCGAGGCTACAGTTGACTTGTACATCCAAGTAAACAGAACTAACAAGTGCTTCCTTCTGTCTCCGTCAGCTTCCTCCAGAGGATGTGAAGGAGTTCCTGGAGCATGTGGCAGCTCCACGAGTCAACCGGGGCTGGGAGTTCATGTTGCCTACTGATGTAGACTTCATTAAGAAACACCAAGATGTTGCCCACAGGCAGCACATGCTGTGGCTTGGCATTCAGAGCAAGTAGGTTTCACTCTGAGAAGCAGGAGGCATGTTTGTTTCTGTTTGTCTGTACTGAACAATTTGCACCGTCTCACCAGGAGGTGCATGGAGGTGCTATTAAATGTTGTTTTTGGAGGCTAGTGGGTTGTTTTAACGTGTAGCAATCTCTTTCCTTTAAGGTTGGAAAAGGTCTTTAACTTCTCTAAAGAAGACTTCATGCCAAAGAATACCCCTCAGCCTGGTGTGTACCGAGTTGTTTGGAACAGCCACTTGTTAATACATTGCAAATAAAATGTTCAGCAGAAACATCCTACTGATGTGTGTGTGTGTGTGTGTGTGTGTGTGTGTGTGTGTGTGTGTGTGTTTCAGAGCCTGTCCACGTCAGCGGGGAGCAGCGTCTGAAGATGGCTCAGGAGCGTGTGCAAGAAAACCAGTCGACCCTGCAGAAAGAACTGAACACCAGACGGGCAGGAAGCGGCGTCCACATCAAAGAGGAACCCGAAGACGAACCCATGGACACCTCCTCCGCCACGTCCTCCTCCGCCGTCCTCAACGGTTCTATCAATGGTTACCCCGGCGCTACGTCCCCCGGCTTCGACCACACGAACGGTAACGGAGGCGGTCCCGCCAACTCGTCCTCCCAGGAGCTGCAGGACTTTGTGATCAAGACTTTCAGGAAACATTTTGTACTGACGCTCAACGAGTTTAAGAGGCTGTTTAACCTCCACCTGGCTTCCATGCCAGTGGGACGGAGCATCTTCCACTCCATCTCGGACCACATGCTACAGGACGCCATACTGCACTGCCAGTGCAAACAGATAATGGTGCCTGTGAGTATTCAGGGAGGATTTCATCTGCTACTGTCAAAACTCAGGATTTACAAGGCTTTGGATGTAAAACACCAGTTTGTTCACACTGGATACGCCTCTTTACATTTCTTCTTTCAATCTTAGCCTCTGCCATTTGTGGTGCCTAATCACACAATTACAGACTGACAGCAGTCAGCCAAACACTGCAAGGAGCTGCATTAGAGGATTTGGTGAAGTTTGTTTACTCATTAAACAGTGCAGTCTAGAACTGCAACATGTTATTAGTGATTAATCAATTAGATGATTGGAAGAAAATCAATCAGCAACACTTTTGTTATGTGAAAACTCCTGTTCTTAGACGTTTGTCTTACTCTTGTATCATAGTAAATGTAATATTTTATAGACATGGAGAGAATAATTGGCAGATTAATCAATAATGAAAATAATCGTTGCAGCCCTAATCACAATATATGTGATTCTATCATTGGATGGTGGAGCGAGCACATTTTCTGGATATCCACTCCAGAAATAGTTTATAGATGAAAGAACCAAGGGAGAGACACTCTGGTCCAAACGGTATAGAAAATGATTTACCTGTTGAGAAATGAATGTCTGCTTCTGATAAATAGGCTATATATCTATATCTATATCTATATATAGATATAGATATATATATATATATATATATATATATATATATATAGATATATATAGATATATATATAGATATATAGATATAGATAGATAGATAGAGATATAGATATAGATATATAGAGATAGATAGATAGATATAGATATAGATAGATATATATCACCTTTGTAATTTTGGATTAGACACTGCAGAGTCAGAACCCGTGTTACATCAATGCAGTAGTTACATACTCATTGAGATTGAGTGTGTGTGTGTGTGTGTTCCAGTAATACTGATGTAGTTTCTCTTATATTAGAAATAAACAAGCAGTTTGATTAGATTTCTGTTGAAATCGGCTCAGGAACACGCAGCACGTCAGGGGTTGAGGAGCAGAGATTGCCGTCCCGTTGGTCCTGGACTAGCAGGTTTGGTTAAAAGTGCCTGTGGGTGATGAATAAGGGGGTTTTCTCATTGGCAACCTGAGTGCAGCTATCAGCTTTCTCAAACAGAATAACGACATTAACGGTCATTTTGCTTGTGAGCTCTTTGTTGCTTGTAAAGCAGTCTGTTTGCTGAAGCAGCGCAAACCCGATGCTCAGGTTCCACTCCAGTTCCAGCTGATACCGTGTGTGTGTAGTGTGTTGTCCCTCTGTTTGTAGACTTGATATAAATAGTTGGGATCGGTTGGCGTTGCTTTTTTAGCTGTGTTCTACTTGGTGTTTGTTGTAAGGCGGGAGGGGCGTGGTCTGTGCCACATGCTGTTGTTTCATTAAGCAGCAAGGTCTCCTGCCAAGACCAGTCCTGTCCTGGCTCATGTCTTATCCCATCTGTATCTTTGACATTAGAGGATTTTAAACGCTGTGGGGGGGCGAGGAATGGCCGGACGCCATTTTCGTTATGCAACAGATCATTAGCCTCGAAGCAAAGCTCATTACTGCTCAGCGAGAGACTAAGCCAGTTTGTTGTTTGCAAACGCAGGCAGATCTGGAATCAGGTGAATTGGCTTCTACGTCCCTGTAAAGATTATTGTTTAGATGTCTGACAGTTCATAGATCAGTTTTGAGGGCGTGGGTGCGTCTGGAGGGTAATCCTGGTTTGGAGCACTCTGTGTTGGTCCATCTGGTCACAGCACTGCTCGGCAGCTCCTTGCAAAGCAACTTTACATTTCTGTCATTTGTTAATTATTGCAAAAAATCAGTCACTTTGCACTCGTGAATCAAGGTTTTCATAAACATGCATGCTTTATTTAGTTTGAACAAACAATGTGGTAGTTTGTAATTGATGGGAATCTGTGTTTGCTCTGTGGTGCATGTTGAGAGAGGGAAGAGCTTAACATACTCTCCTGATGTGAAGTAACGTCCTGGTAAATGCTTTTCTAACACTGCTGTGTCCCTCTACCTTCAGTTTCCTGCTCAGAGCACCGCAGCATCTGATGAACAGAAGGTGTTCGGTTTGTGGGAGACTGGAGAGGACTTCGACAAGGTAAACACTCTTTTTGAACAGGTTTCGAGTAGATTCACAACATCCTGCACTCAACATGCAGTCTACAAGTCAAGTCCTTCAGCAATAACTGAATTTCAGATACACACGCTGTGGTTTCATTGTGGGCCATGACTGGCCAGTTGCAACGTTACTTCAAAGCAACATTGATGAGAAAAGTAGGACACAACTAAAGTTAACATGGCAGAGTGATTTTCCCCCCCGTCTTGTTTCTTTTTAAATGTAAAATGGGAGGAAATGACAGTTGACGCTTCGTGGTATTTCAGCTGCATATGCAGACACTAGACGCCATATACAGTCTCGTGTCTGCCCGCGCGCGCATAT
>JAVQJL010011446.1:0-7500 GCA_036024295.1 Nannoperca obscura
CCCCCCCCCCCCCCCCCCCCCCGGGAGGGTCAGGGGGTGTCTGTGTGTGTTCTTGGTCAATCTGTGTGTTCCTGTGTGTGTGTGTGTGTGTGTGTGTGTGTGTGTGTGTGTGTGCAAAAGTCAATTAGAATCAATTTGTACCCTCAGCTGTTTGACACCCCCCCCCAGTCCATCTTCCCCATGACTCCGTCTGTGTGTGTGTCTGTCACCTTGTTACCTTGTTATTGCACTGCTGGTGGGTCCCTTTGGTGACTGTGTGTGGGTCAGTTTGGTTAGAGAGTGTGTGTGTGTGTGTGTGTGTGTGTGTGTGTGTGTGTGAGACCTGCTGGATTTGAGTCTCACAGCTGAGATAAAGTCCATCCACTCCAACTGAGATTGAAAATCTACCCTTTAAGTAACAAACAATCATCCCCTGCAGCCTTGAAAGGTGGTTCTGAAAGTCTGCTGCTAGCTTGGACACGCAGTCTGGACAAATAAAACCAAAAACTATCACTAAAGGTGACTGTGTGCCAACATCTAAAGTTGCGTTCAGACTGAACACAAAGCAAATGTTAGAGACAACTGCATCCAAATGAAATGAAAATAAGCAAGTGGGTGCGAACAGAACCAAATTCACCTCAGGTTAACTGAGGCCACCGGTAATTCACGCTTGTCTTAGGTACGAGAGGAAAAAGGACCCACACCTCAATGCCCAAGGAGAAAACATAGTTTACAGACGTAGACGGAGAGAGTGACGTCTTTGTGGAGGAAGGACTCCGTGTGCTGGTGTTTTCTCTGATTGTTATTTGGTGGAGAACCATGCTGCAGCCAGTGCTGCCCTCCCTGTGCGTGTTGATCAGGTCTAATGAGTTATTTCTGTACTTGATGTCAGAGTAATACCTTTAAGGTTTCTGGTGACCACTGCATGCTTTATTTGTCAAAGGTTGAAGGTCACAGGTTGCCAGGTTTGCTCAACAGGGCTGTTAGAGAAAGAAGGGTTTATGAGACTAAACCCACGTTTCTGCTGTTTGCTCTATTGTTAGCTGTGTGTGTGGTACCTCATAGTGACCTGGTGACATATTTTGTCAGGGTGTTGCATGGACAGCCCTTGGCCTCCATACTTTCTATTTCACAAACTGTGTGTGTGTGTGTGTGTGTGTGTAAACAGTGCTCACCTTGTTCCAGCACCATAGAGCTGGTGTGTTTTTATCAGTGATTGATTGCTCAGCATTAGCAGCTTTCATATCTGCAGGCCCTGACTGCTGAGAGAGTGTGTTTCAATGTGTGTGTGTGTGTGTGTGTGTGTGTATGCATGTGTGTGTGTGTGTTTGTTGACGAGCCGATGACTAGTTGTGGTGGTTTGGTTGGTAGCATGACTCTGTCTTGTTTTGTGGCGTGTGTGTGTGTGTGTGTGTGTGTGTGTGTGTGTGTGTGTTACCTGCGCTGACAATTAAATAGCACGTGTGTCACATGTCAAGTGACACACTGTGTTTCCGTGTTTGCGTGTAAACCTGTGTGTTTGCACGTGCACCAGTTTGTGCGCTGGCATGTGCACGTGGGTTTGTGTGCGTGTCATTGCGTGTGTCTGTGTGCATGTGTGTGTTGCAGGTTAATGATTGCAGGGTTTGGTGTATGTGTGGCTTCCTGTGGGTTTAAACCCCGGTGCTGATAGATAGGGGGTTACATCAGGACACACACACACACACACACACACACTCACAGCTGTTATGTAGTGTGTTACTGTATATAACAACATAATAACAACGTGAACACAATGTTTCTCTGACAGCAGGGTTCAAAAGATTTAAACCTCAAACATCAGTGAGCGTCTGAATGTGATAAAAGGGAAAGCTGTCAATATTCTGCGTTTTCTCCCTGCTGTTCACTCTTTATTAGGAATGACAGAGGCATCACTCCTTCACTTTGTAGCCAATTTAAACACACACTCCGCTCATAAGGTTCCCCTGCGTGATCAGGTTTTATGGATTATGGATAGGAGAAATCAGACGTAATGTGCAAACAACTTGTAATCTTCATCTTGATGTGAATGTGCACATGTAGTTGGTAACTGTAATACATGAGTAGTGTCATAAAACAGGAATGTTTGTGTGTGTTTCGGTGTGTCTTGAGCCGGTCTAACACACCTGTTTGTCTTTGGATGACTGCTTTCTGGAGAATCAACAGGCCGAGATTAGCTCTCTCACACACACACGCACACACACACACACACACACAAGTACTAGTCAATTTCTCATTTCTTTCCTTCTTTCTTTTGTCCTTTCTTATTTGAACTGGGTTTCTTTTTCATTTTTCTTCCCACTCTTTCTTTCTCACTCGCTTTGTCAAGTGTTGTAACTACATTAGTCTTGCTCTGATCATGTGAGTGGCTGGTTAACTAAATATTAACCAGCCAGAAGACAGTCAGTCCACTGTGTCAGTATGTCCACCACAGCAATTATTCACCGCCACGACACAGTGTGTGTGTGTGTGTGTGTGAGTGTGTGTCTGAGTGTGTGTGTGTGTGTGTGTGCGCGTGTCACTTTTGCTTTGTGCAGTGTGTGGTATTTGTGTTTTTTACTTATCTCTTTCTCGTGGGCTATCGTGAGACACATCCTGTGGCCACACTGTGTGTGTGTGTGTGTGTGTGTGTGTGTGTGTGTGTGTGTGTGTGCATGCCAGTAGGGTAATTACAGGCTCAGAGCAAGGCCTGGACAAATTACAGAGGATCACACACACACACACACCCTCCCTACCTCTCTCTCTTTCTCTCTCCACCCTTTCAACCCCGCGTTGCTTAACACTAAGAGCTCAGTCAGATCAGACCATAACAAAATACACCCCTGACACACACATGAACGTGAAGACACACCCCTCCTCTCGGGTTAGGAAACACTCGCACAGAAAAAAATATCCACCTTAACAAGTCAGTCAGTCTTGTAATGACTCCCAGAAATCTTATTTTCTGCTAACCAACATAAAAATCAACGTGTCAAGACAATTCAACTTTTTATGGTCTCTAATCCTTTCCCCTCTCTATCCTTAAATCCACAATCAGTTTCGCCTGTGTTGAATGCGATTGCAGGGGTTGATGCAGTTAGTTTCACTGGGCCAAATGATGGGTTTACCACCCAAACAAAGTGCTGCATCTGGCCTCAGTGACTGTAAACTGAAGGTTTCATACAGCCTTGATCGCTGCCTACCAGCTCATTGCATTGCTGTCTGCCATTTATCAACAATGGCATGTTATTGGTCGTGTTTTCTTCATTGGTTTGCATATTTCTTGTTATAAAATATTTTAAATCTCGTGTGACCAGTGACACATATGGCTTGAAATTACTGCAGAATTTTTATTTTAACAATTTTAATATTTTAGATATTTTTTTTACATTATTGTTTTGTTTTTTTTTATCTCAAAAGTGCTCAGATCTTCCAGTGCAGTACAGTAGATACTCATGTATTGAATAATATAAAACACTTTATGTTCTTCTTAAAGAAGTCAGATTTGAGATAATACACTGTCTGGAAGAGGCTAACAGAAGCTAGCACTAAATTCACAAGTTGTAAAGAAAACACTAATGTTTTAAAAATATTAAAAAGTATGAACTTTCAACATTTAAAAAATGTTCGGTTGTCTGTTTATTATCTACTTGCTGCTTTTTCCAAAAGGTGACGCTGAAACGATAAAAAATACAAAATCATTTCTGTGCTTTCAACTTCAAACACACTTGAACGATGAGCCTAAGGTGAACTAAACGTCCCTCGATGATAAAAAGAACTGATGTTGACTTAATGAAGTTCCAGCTGAAGGAAAACCTACTCACTGTTAGCTAACATGCTAACACGCTAACACGCTATCTCCCGAGGCTCCAGTGCTACAAAGAGGTGATTTGTTGTCTTTTTTGTTAAAGTGAAAGAGTTTGGACTGTCTCCTCTATCTCTGCTCATCACAGGTCAAAGGTCAGATAAGGACTGTCTGCTGGGAAATGGAGTGGGGGAAGAGGAGGAGGAGGAGGTGTGTGTGTGTGGGGGGGTCACCTGATGACAGAACAGGAGGAAGAGGAAGGCAGAGGGGAAGTAGTTAGTGTTAGCACGCTACTGGTGTTGATAGGCATCCTCAGGAAGGTGTTTGATAAGTGAGGCTGTGAGTAACTGAGTAACTAAAACTCTGTTGGGTAACAGGTTCGGGGTTCACTTCTCTCTGTGGGGGCAGGACGACTGATATTGATTGGTTCCGGGTTTGATTCCTTCATGCTAACAATAAGCACACTGGATACAACCTTTACCATAACCATAACACCGTTTTTACAAAATGTTGTGTGCTTGATGATATCTGACACATTCTACACCTCAAAGTAACAAGAAAATAGCACTTTGGCATTAATATGGTATGGATATTGATTAAATTAGCCAAATAGGTGATGTATTGAAGAGAGGGAGACATAATACGCTTCAGTCTGTATTGCATCACTTTCTGCTGCACTATTTTGTAGAGAAGAATTGCCTTTCTGTTGTTTAGTCTAATTGTGAAACCCTGCAGGTGAATTAAGATACATATTCTGTCTTTGCATGTAAAATAAAGTTTTTACAAGTGAAAGTGAAAAGTGAGGTCAGAATAAAATGTGAATAAATGTTTAAATACTTGTTTCATGTGACATTTGAGTTATATTTAAACTACTTACAGTTGTCTCACATACTGAATATACTTTGTGTAGCTTTATGTTACTTGATGTGGTTACGACCTTCTGTATTAATCTGAGTTTACCTGCAGTGTGCACGCCTTCATCGTACTTCTGCACCCTGCTCCTTCACCTTTCCACCTCAGCTAATCATGCTGCACTTGTCCTGATTGATTTTTCTCAGGAAGAAACACTGAAGTTTTATCATTCTGCAAGAGCTACACTTTAAAAACCAGAGGGTTCCTGCTGTTTAGGGTTCCTCACAAAAGACCATCATCCACACTGTCTTCACTATCAGTGGTGGTCTCAACGTCTAAGCACACTCCAGCGCATACGTATCAATGTGTTTTAAGTTTTAGCACATGGCTGACATCTCACAGGGGAAGCACAGTCAGTGAACTCAAAACCTTCATGCAAGGATTCTTCAATAATACTCCAAAGCTACATTCACACGAACACGTTCACATAACTTTTGCTATTTCTCTTTTACCCGTATTGGTTCTTGTTGGCCCGTTAACTTTGTGAGTGTGCTTAAAGGTTCCAGATGAGACGGTGTCAGGGTCCAGGAACAACAACAGTTGCAGTTTGGTGTTTGCACCATGTGACAGATAACCCAGCAAACAAACGCTGCCCCTCCTCCTCTTCTCTCCGTTATATACTCTCCTCTCACCCTCTTTTCTTCTCCTCTTCCTCCTCTTCTTCCCCACTTCAATCTCAATGAGAGTACAACCTCAGCATGATTTGTGTGAATGTTTCATTTCCCATCCAGTTCTTCTGTTTTTACATTAATGAGTCATATTTAGATATATTTAAATATCAGTATTGTCAGACGTCATCTTCGTTCAGTCCCAGAAAAAGACGTTAAACGTTTACAATTTGAAGTTCGAAGAAGTTTAGTTAAGAATCTGGTTTCTTCGCTGTACGGCTTCATTACTTATCTGATTTCCATATTTACCTCTGTTAAACAAATTATCAAAAGTTTGACCCCTGAAACCTGCCACAAGGCCCGAGTTGGACAGGACTGTGGCAGAAATATAAGGTTTAACATAAGTCGTGTTTCCACCCAGAAAAAAAACTAAAAGCAACCTTTTAGTTCCTTGAAAAGTAGTTCCTGGGACTAAATGTTCCAGGAACTACTTTTCAAGAACTAAAAGGTTGCTTCAGCCTATTGTTGATTAGGCAAATAAGTCCACTGAGCAACGTCTGTTTTTACACATGACTAAACCACAACGGTGACGCCATGTAAACAGGCATCGTTGTTTGTGCGACACTGCACCAACAGACTGCATGGAGGAGCTCAGTAATGCTCCATTTAAGGCCTGGACTTTCTTCTCTAACTCCTAACATTTTGTCTCCTCTCGCAGCTTGTTTGAACAGGAAACTGTTGTCTTTAACATGAACCTACATTCATTAGAAAGTGGTCTGAACAGATGTCTAACATGCTAATGATCCATACAAGTGTTCTGGCTTCTCCAAATAACACAACTATGATGCTGAAAGTAAGAAGCAGAGCAGGAAGTGCTGCTCAGCCAGATTTGCTGCTCTCCTCAGATGTTATGGAGTTCTGTGAGTCTGTAAAACATGTTGCTCTTTGAATGTATGTGCTAATACCAGCTATTACACGTTTCTCCTTACCGCCCTTTTACTCACAAACACTCTCTTTACTTCCTCCGCTTAGCTCCCTCCCCTCCTGCTCTTCCTCTCTTTCTCCTTCTCTCTGTCCTGGTCGGTGTCTGTAATTAGCAGTGTGTTAAACTTGCTGAACAGCGGTCAGGAATGCCCAGACAAGCTCGTAAAAATGACATCAAGTTCCCCGAGACGCCGGCGACAAACAGGTTGAACCTCCCCACTCATACATGCACGATGATGAATGGATGGATGGACAAGAAAACGGAGGGGAGGGGAAGGCTGGCAAACAATAAAAAAAGAAAAAAACACTTTTGTGCAGGCCAGAATCGCTCATATAGATTCTGACAAAGTCGAGCAAAAACTGATCTAAAGTCAGGTGAAACAATGCAACTGAGCTGAAGTGAATTTATTTGAAGAAATGTCGTAAAATAAAATAAGGTTAAATTGAGAAAGACTCAATCAACATTTTGTTACATCATAATTAGACTATATTTAATGCTATGTTTATACAAATGATCTATTGAACATGTAAAAACAAGGCAATCATTTATTATTTCTAATGAATACAGTAAATCAATTATTTGCATCATTTAGGGATTTAAAATATGGAGGTTTTAAACAATTAAATGGGTCCTAATTTACTTTATTTATTCATTTGTTTGGATGTGAAATTCTTGATTAACGTTGTTACTTCATAAATTCAGGATTTGAAAAATAAAAATAAAGTTTATATTGAATTTAATACATTTGTTGATGATCTTCAGATTTGAAAAAAATAAATCCTGACTGCACCAAACACACTTCTCCGAGAAGAAATATTTGAAGGTGAGAGCATGCGTTTCCTTATGATCCTAAGATGTTAAAAGACAGACACCAAACATCTCGCTCTTCTTCTCCTTCTTTTCTTCACTCCCTTCATTATCTCTCCTCCACCTCCACCTCCATCTTTGATGTCTCTCCTTCTGCTCTGCCTCTCTTCTCCCCTTCCATGTGGCCACACAATGACTCTTTCATGTCGAGGGAGGAGAGGCAGATAGAGGAGGGGAAGAAGAGAGTATTAAGGTGATGAAGAGGGAGAGAAAGAAAGGGAGCCTGGAAAGAGGGGTGAAGGGGAGAGGGGAGAGGAGACAAAGGGGGAAAGGAGGTAGAGGAGGAGGGGAGAAAAGAGGAATGAGTGGAGGAAGGGTAGACTGGGGTCAGAGCTGACGTTGGGGGG
>JAVQJL010011448.1:0-15196 GCA_036024295.1 Nannoperca obscura
CCCCTAAATCCTACTTACCACCCCAGCCCACATCCCAAAACACACAAACTGTGCTTCTATACCTCCCATATATTGTATTTAGTGATGTGGACTGGACCACAGAGGAGCATCTTGTATCAGTTTTGTTTTTTGTTTTTTTGCTGGAACATTGCTTCTGAATGCTTTCCTAACATGAATGGTTTAAGTGCCACACCTTCACATTTCCAACTGACACTTATCTCACACTTTAATGTCACTTTAATGTATGGCCAGAGCTAAAAGTGATCTACAGCTTTATTGACACAGAGAATGTTATGATGCTTGCACTTGGGAAACCTTTTTGAAACCCTGCTATATAAATTCAGAAGTATCTGTCTAATGCAATGGCTTATAGTAAGTTATTAAAAGTATTAGTAGTGTTTCAGGATATATCCTGTAAAAACGATTTCTCCATGCTCTTGTTGAAAACGTGGTGCTACAAAGGAATGGTGAGTAGAACAAACAAAGGCAAAGAATGGTAAATAATGTATAAGCAGTATTTTGTAAAACAATTTCCTCTATTCTAGGTTGAGCACACAAGAACAACTGAGATGTATAAATATTGTAGTGCAGAGGCTTTGTCTTCCTGAATACTCAGCGTTCTGTATGACTGTATGTTGGTGCATGTGTGTGTGTGTGTGTGTGTGTGTGTGTGTGTGTGTGCGTGCATGTGTGTGTCAGAGAGAGAGAGAGAGAGAGAGAGAGAGAGAGAGAGGTCAGGTGGGGCAAGCAAAGAATGAGTAATGTGAAAGATCTCAGATGTGAGCTTGGCCAGTAACAATGAATGAGTGACAGGGCACATGTTACTGGGTAATGAGAGGTTCACACCGGCATGTTACCCCTTACTTTCTCATACCAAGAGACCCCTCATACACACACATACACACACACACAGAACGGCTCACCCTCCGACCTACCACCGCCTCCACCTTGGAGCGCCCAATGAAGGTTAAAACCTTCCTCAATGACTACTCCACTTTGCCCGAAACATGGCAATAATAACGAGGCAACAGTAAACGCGTAGTCATCACCAGTGATGCAGTCACCCTTCGGGCCAATCAGTCACTTGTTATACAAATGCGAAAAGGTCAAAGTTTCAAGTGTGGATATACAAGATGCAAATTGTTTTTTATATAGATCATGTCCGAAATTGGTTGACTGATACCCAACAAACAATACATAAGGTTGCAAGGATGCGTACGGTGGCCCTGAGAACTGCAGCTTAAGAAAAGGTGCAAATAGACAGACCACAAGCAAATTAAGAATCTTCACCGATTTCACCACACAGGTGCAGCATTTAGAAAAAAAACAATGCTGCAAATAGAGAAAACACCGAAAAGTTGCAAGTAGCACAGATGACAGGGAACACTAAAAAGTGATGCACACTCCCGTGACATGCTTGTTGACTAATAATTAATTTTCATTTCCCAGCCATGTGCCTCACTTTTTATTTCCCCCAGAAAACAGTTTCTATTGTCGTCTTTGCTACTTGCAGTGCTTTTCAGTATTTGGTTGATTTCTGTTTTTGCAGCGCATTTTTGTATTTGCTTGTTTCCTCTGTGTTGTCAAATCGGTGAAGATGTTTTCTTCATTTGCTTGTATTTTGTCTATTTGCACTTACATTCTTACACTGCAGTGTGCTGAGCTCTCAGGGCCACTGCACATAAGGATGTGTGCAACAAGTGATATGACAGTAAGCCCTGCAGTGTTTAAATTTGCCATCAGTGTTTTAATTGATTTTCATTTGAAATGCTGTGCCATTTGCAGAAGAACAAACAAATAACATTCTTTCTTCCACCCACTCTGAATAGATGGTGTGACTGTCATAACAAAACATTGTTGCAGCATAGTTAGTTGAGATATTGATAAAGTGAAGCACCAGAGCACCTTTTCAAAAGTAAAATGTTAACACAATGTGAGTACAGTATACATGCTGTCAACATCAACCATCCCCACATATGCACATGAAAAAACAAAAGTTGTTCTTCACCTCTCCAGATGATTCCAAGTGACTCTGAGCAGTGTGAAGCATTTCTCAGTAAAAATAGAAATGTCCCTTCTCAAGACCAGAGACTGTTTTCTCTATGAATGTGTCAAGCTGAGACCATACTGTATTCCCCCTTCTTTGAAATATCTCCTTGACACATGAATGACCTTTACAAACAACAGGTGCTCAAATAAACAACAGTGGTAAAAACTGAAATTGATCACGTCTGTTTGTTCGTCTTCTGCCCTCTCTTTTCCTATCACAGCATCCTCTTCCCTCCGTCTCTGAGGCATTGGCCCTCACTGGGACCAAATGGTAATCGAGGGCTGTCAACTCACTCAAAAGAAAACATTATCTGGCACGTCACTCTGTACATCTCAAGGACAAGAGAGAGAACGCATGTGAGAGAAAAACAATGGACCATGCATGTCTCTCAGTGGAATTCCTCTCAGTTTAGTCGACCTTATTTGCATGAAAATGTACCAATAATGTTTCAATACATGTCAAAGCAATCAATACAAGACTTCTAGAGGCATAGTTAAACTTATACAAGCACTTTTCTTTAAGAGGTAAATATAAGGTCTTATAAGACATAAGCACATTATAAGTGTTTAAAGGATGAAATATGTTTTCTGATAACAAATTTGAAACAGTGTTAATGTGGTGACTGGATAGTAAATGAAAAAACATTAAACTGGCAATTTACTTAAAGACCACTGGCATACTCTATATTGCAACAAGGTTTGGAGTACATTAGAAACATAGATGAACACACTATTAGATTCAAGGTAATATTGAGTCATTAACTTTTCAGCTGCCTGATAATTCCCTAAATATCATGCACATTACATTTAACAGCATGCAACTTCAAATGTTGGCAAACAAATAATTGAGAAAAAAAAAGTAATTTCTGGCTGCACATGAAACCTAAACACCATTTTATCCTTTTATTCTCTTTCTTAACACCCCCTCACCCCACACCCAAACCATCTCTCACTGTCTTTCCTCTTTATCTCTGCCTCACTGTTTCTCTTTGGCCCGGCTCTGATGTTCATGGGGAGATCTCAACATCCCTAAATCATCATCAGAATGAGAAAGGAGTCCCAGGGCTAATGCAATGCAGATATGTTGTCTTTTGTGTCGGAATATGAGAAAAGGAATTTATGTGAGGCGCTCGGTGAGTCAGAATTCATTTCTTGCTCGAGCTTTTGCCCTGCAGTCAAACGTAAACTGACTGCAGACTCAGCTGGCTGACTGAGGAAGGACACACACAGACATGTGCGCATGCACACACACACACACACACACACACACACACACACACACACACACACGCACACAGAGAGAGAGGCGTGCAAATTCAACCCACTCTATATACACGCATGGACTCCCTCAACACTCAGCACGTCCATACACTTGTGTTCATCCCAACAGAGTGAGTCTGTCTGCTCAGAGTGGCCTCTCCATCCTTGAGTGACAGGTGTACATGAGTGCCACAATGGCCGCCAATATTGTCCAGCGACCATGGTAACAATGGCCAGTCTCCAGGGAAATGTGGAGCCTCGCAGTCGCCGGCCATCAGACATGAAAAGAGAAAATTTCAGGTGGCAGTGAAAAAAAAAAAGAAGAAAAAAAGAAAATTTTGAGGGTTTGTGCTAATCAACATTGCCGGCGGCAAGTGCTTTGATAGGGAAAGTGGATTCTGATCCTTGATTATAATATAGGACACAATCTGAAACAGCTCAAACACGCATACAACCTGAATGAGCCGGCTGAAAACCAAGAACAGAGTTTCTCCTTGACCATTAAATGCATAATTTTCCACATCTGAGGAATAAATATAAGCACTGGACACAATACATCCTCAATGTACACCTATTACACATCTGATTTTTTAGAACACATGGGATGCATAGAGAGCAAAGTGAACATCATGGGGGGGAATAGTAACGATGAACAGGCCTCGCTTCAAACAATGCGATGCTGTTTATGATTGTGCTGAAACATAGCCTCCATGATCTCCACTGTTGACGGAGACTGCTAAAAGGGACAGCTAACAATTTGTGGGTGTTTGTGTATAATGTGTGTGAGAGAGACAGACAGGGAGACAGGGAGAAAGAGAGGCAGACAGAGAGTGATGTACTCTTATCAGTCTTCCCAGTCCTCAGCAGCAGCAGATAAACAGAAGTGTGAAGGGCAGTGGCGCTGCAGGGGGCTGATTGACATGGCTGGCGCCCAAAGAATTACACACACACACACACACAATTGCCTTTTGCTGTCTTCACTTGTGCAAATATCCTCAAATTCATCATCTAGTGACTGTGAGTAGCACATTCAGTACTACTGCTCTCAACAGTAAAATCATAGGATTGAATGTGTGATTTACAAGATTTTTTTTCATTTCAGTCAATTCCGCAATAATGTATCATAGGGCAATTACCTGCTTGTGGTGTCAATACTACAAACAAAAGAGACTGTGATTTAGACCAGTGACTCCCAATCATTTTGCCCTGTGAACCACTAAAATGAAGTCTACGTGCAACCCCTGAACACAGGTTATGAACTAAGCGTGGGCATGATTGGTAAACTTTTCAAAGGAGTGATTTTTCCTTTTCAGTTTCCTTCATCTGAATAATTCTTTGGGGCTCTGACAACTTAAAATGACCCAGTATTTCCCCAGAAAAAATGAAAAAGTTATCAGAGATTTGGATAGAAATGCTCTCCCTTTGTGTCATATAGTGCAGCCGTAGGTTTTCTACAAAATCTGAGTCAGTTGCAAATGGGGTGAAATGCAGCATGGAAGCCGGGTGAAGCCACCATGGTCTTGGTTACTTAATGGTTGTCATAGAAATATCTCATAATCAATGCCATCGTGCTTTACGTATGTTAAAGTGTGACACACAAATACAAGCTAATTAAAGTTGCGCCACATGTGCACGAGTGAAGATAAACACTACTTCAGTACCAGCAGCTGAAAGCAAATGGGGGATTAAAGCAGAGGGGGGAAAAAGAACTGGCCCGTGTCGCAGAGAGGACAGGGGTGAATGGAAATGACTGGGAGAGTCTTGATGGACAGCCAGAATGCCCCTTGTGTGTGTTTGAATAAGTGTGTTTGTAGATCTGTAGTTTTGCTTGCAGAATGCGTGTGCATATGAAACTTTACATGTGCCACCTGCGTGTGTTCAGCATGCTTTTGCATATTGGTTTGTATTTATGAACCCATGATTATGTTTGTGTGTGTGTGTGTGTGTGTGTGTGTGTTTTCAGTGTTAGCAGATTATTGAGCAGGCATGCCCTGTGGCTCCATGCTGTTCCTCACCAAACAGTGAAACCAATACCTTTTTGTTGCTGATAAAACTGGATGGCCAGAGATAGGCATGCATATTATCACACACACACACATACATGCACACACCCTCTGCTCAGTCAGAGCTAGTATTTGTGTGTGTGCGTGTGTGTGTGTGTGTGTGTGTGTGTGTGTGTGCGTGCACTGGGATTCCAAGGGGTTGCTTTGTGTGTGTTATCTGTGCATGTGTGTGTGAGTAATACACTCCTACAAAGACACCATGCAGTCTCCCTCCTACTCTTTCCACTACCCCAGAGACAAAGTCCCAATTTCTCCATTGCCTGCAGTCAGACAGAAAAACGAGGGGGGGGGGTCGGAAAAAAGCGGGAGAATAAAGAGAGGTAGTAAAAAGAAAACCCAGTTGTTATCAGCCCTCAGAGAGTCACTAGGGTCATTGTCATGTGTCAGTCAGTGTAACACAACTCTCCCTGATAAGCCAGGACGATTGCGGCGATTGGCCGCTACGGGTGACAGTGCGATACCGTTCTGTGCCGGCGCTCCTGACGAGACACGAAATTAACCCCCAGCGCTTTGCCGATAAACATCTAAAATGGTTTCGGGACCCCAGGGGCTAATGGGAAGAGACGGGAAGCTATCAAAATATCAAATGTGCGTGACAAGCGGCACAAGGACCAGGTCTGTCAAACACTCGCCTTTCCGAGTGTGATTTAACTCAGTGTCTACCACAAAGCCTGGCAGCACAGCACTGAGAAATGAGCCACTCCTTCGCTGTCTCTTCGTGGTAAAGTCATATTTTAATAGACATATTTATTTAGGCAAACCGATCCGGGTTTTAATTAGGTAAACAGCTCGTAGGGAGGAATCAATGGCGAGCCGTTAATGAAGGTCGGCCCAGGCTAATAGATGAGGCCGTTTCTGTCTCACAGCGTTGAAATTTCAATGAAAAGGAGTGAATGCAGTCATCTTTATTCTGTCTAGTGCTGCTCAGGTAACAGATAGCTCTATCTTGAGCAGGATGTGTGCAGTGTGTACCTGTGTGTGTGTGTTTTGGGTTCATGTCCTTGGTGGGATGTTTGAAGGACAGGAGAGCAAGTGATAGTGGACAGAGAGGCCTGTGTGTGTGTGTGTGTGTGTGTGTGTGTGTATGTGTGTCATGTGTCTGAGCTGGGTGACATGTGAAGGTGATGGGTGTCACTGGTGTCCCTGTCGTCTGAGGGCATGTCCCCGCCTGCTGGCACTGACACCAGCCTGACTGACTTATGATCAGGATTTATCATCTTGATTTATGATGAGCTTGGTTTGTCCCTCTCACAGCCAGAAAGATGGGGAGGCCTGCCACGTGTGTGTGTGTGTTTGTGTGTTTGAGCTGGCCTAGGCACATGAATGAGTACCTCCACTGCAAAAATGTGCATTTGAACAAGTCATTAATATCACATTCACCAAGTTCACTTGTTTCACAAACTCTGACAATGAAAGAGTTGTGACTCTGGAAAGTGAATGTATAACACTCCTCTCCCTCAGCAACTAGGAGGCACTGTTCTTGTTTGAATTGCATCCAGTGTGAATGTCACAATGAATGTGAAGCAGGGTGTTGCAGGAAGTGAAAATGATGCTCCGGTGTTTCCCTAGATAAATAAAGGGTAGAAAACATGAGTGCTAATTGAAATGACTTATTAAAATGTTTCAAAGCCGTGAACATAAGGCCCCAGATAGAGTGCACAATGCATGTAGCATGTCACCGTGGCAAGCTATGAGTAATTTCCCCTTCATATTGTGCAGTAACAGGCAAGCAGAGTCTTGACTACTAAATGCCAGGCGCAGGGACATGGGGGCTATTTAGTAAACATCCTTCAGTTCCGTGCCAGCCAGCCGGGCCGGCCGGCTGAGCAGCCGGGCAGCCGCTTAGCTTCTCCCCTCTATGTTGGGATGCAGACAAACAGGCCGTCTACAGACCCAGGGGGATGGAGGGATGAGAGGGGAAAGAAAAGGAGGAGGAGGGGGGTAAAGAGACAGAAACAGAGAAAGAGAGAAGGAGGGCACTGGAACACATCCACAGATTAACCCTCACGGAGGAGATGGAAAATAGAGCGGAACTGAACACGTGTGTGTGTGTGTGTGTGTGTGTGTGTAGAGAAAGGATGAACAGCGAAATTCAAAAACATCTGGGCACCACAACACAGAGGTGCCCATTTTATGTCTCTGCCATGCAGTGGACTAAGCAACAAATACACACCTTTAATTCTTTAATGCAACCCTCTACCCTTCCTTACCCCCCTTCCCTCCCCTCAGCAGTGGCTGCTAATCCTCTCCTTCACACTCCCAAATAAAAGCAGCAGAGAAGGGAGGACGGGGCAGGAAGGGGGTTAGGGCAAGGGGAGGTGGTTCGCTTGTCGCATTGTACCAAGCCTTCCCAATAGATTTTGGATGGAGTTCAGCCTGATAGAGAGGCTTTGTTTGAATGACAGAAACGTGTGTGTGTGTGTGTGTGTGTGTGTTCCCCACCTTGCAGGGCCAAATATCTGTTCACACCATCATGTGTGAGGGAGTCACTTCTTATCTGGGGACAATAAAACAGGTACCAGTAGGGTTAAGGTAGGGTTTAGGTTTGATTTAGAACTAGATTAAGGCTGACGTCAGGGCTGGGGTTAGGTATGTAGTGGTTATGGTTAAGCCTTCAGAGAAAGTTAGTGCAATGTCCTCACAAGTACAAAGTGGTAGTACATGTTTGTGTGTGATTGTTTGAGTGCCCTGAGTAAGTTTCGCATTCATAAGGTAAACACACCCACAGAACAGTACACACCTGTACATTGGGATCAAATGGATTCCCACTAACTAATTTCTTCACTGTAGGTGAGATATGTGAAGTTATTATTCTTTGTAGTTTAAGGATTTTGTCTTTTGTACTTTGATTTGCACCGTGGCCTGCTAGACAATCTGTGTCTGATTTTGTTTGTGTTATTATTACTGTAAACCTACCATGGATCATTATTATCACCGATGCTGTGTTTGCTAAACTTTGTGTGGATCATACTGTAACTTAAAACAGTCTGCAGTAAAGTGATGGCACAAAGTGATGGCACAGTGCATGCCTTCTCAATACACATTTTTTGCAGTTATAAGGAGAAAAATATCAAAAGCATGAGAATTCTCTCATTACAAATCATTATACTGATCATAAAACAAAAACAAAATCATGTCTTTTTTGGGGGGAAATGTTCCTTGTGCTTGGCAATAAATATGTAATTGTCACAGTAATAGCATGGAGATGTGAAGAATTGTGTTGCTTGTGTGAGAACAAAAGTGATCCTTAAGATATATTATTCCTTATGGATGCATGTTCTGACATATTTTGCAATTTGGCCTAATCTTTAACCTTTCAGTGTATTTTTGTATCCCCTTTTTTAAATACGCATGTCATTACAGCAATAACAAAAACCTTAAACATCAAGTATAAGCATATTTGTAGTTTTAGAAGCTTTGCATCTAATGAAATGCTTTAGGACATTACAGCAGTGACCAAAACATGGCATGATCGCTACAGAGCTGGAATACCCAATTGCAGTCAATGTTTCACAGTATCAAACTGCATTCAGACATTTTCACATAAATTCAGGACCACTTTAAATTATGGATTGTCATTGATTCATACTGAAATAAAAGTGAAAGAACTGGACGTACTCACCTAATTACAATTGATCCAATTGTATATGTTACATCTCAAAAGCATACTGTATAACAGTGTACATCATAAACATCTTATAGGACTTAATGTGACTTTTGACGCGTGAGAACCAGAATGAAATAACGGCTGGATGTAATAACCTCTGAGTCTGAAACATTTTAACGTTAAGGATTAGTATACTTCCCCAAGATAACTATGACTACACCTTTTCACAAATAATTATATTATCTGGCAGTAATATAATTATAATTTGCTACATTGTTCAAAATTGCATAAAGGGTTTATTCATCCTTGTACCACAAGTCTCCAGGCATAGTGAATGTTTCCTTGCCTTTGATATAATGCTAGTGCTAGTATTGTACATCACATGTTTCCACCCCCCCGCTGAGGTGAAAGCTGCCCTGTGTGTGTGTGTGTGTGTGTGCATGTACGCTCTCTGTGTCTGTAGTTGTGGAAACAGAGAGGGCTGTACAGATCCAGATACACAGTCAGATACACAGGGGAATAGCTGTGAGTGAGTACTGTTGGTTTGTTTGACAGGGACCTCTTACCCCTGTCTCTCTCACCTCAGATAGAGAGAGACAAATACACCGGGATGGCAGATAGAGGCAGATAGCAGACGAGTGAAAGGGAGGGCAGAGAGAGTAGAGAGAGAAAAACATAAAGATAGACCGCGAGGTGTTGAAGACAGGCCTGGGGAATAAGAGGCGTAGCATAAAGGAGCAAGAGCAAAGCGCCAAAGGAGGGGCGACAATAAAAGGGTTGGGGAGAGAAGGAGAGAATTAAGGGAGGAGAGGGGTTAGAGAGAAAGGGAGGGGAAAGCGAGAGATAAGGAGGGAGAGAAAGCTTGGCACTGCACCGGGTAGTGGAGGGTTTATTATTCTCTGTAGCACTCAATCAAACGCCGGCCCTCTGAACAGAGAGCAATGCTGGCGAATCATCCTGGGGGCTTTCTCTCTCTCTCTTTCTTCCTCTCTCTCTCCATCCCTCCCCTCCTCATCCTCCCCCGCTCGCTCTCGCACTCTTTCTCTCCGTCTTTTTTTCCCTGCAGTGTATGAGTGCTATCCATCTGTCAGCTGTCAGTGCCAGTGAGAGATATACAGAGCTGTCACTTCGCGTCAGCCCGGGTTTGGGAGGCCCGCTTTTTGCAGCTGCTGCTCTACACATACTTTCCCTATGGCAGCACAGGAGCGCTGCTATTAAAGCACAAACACAAGCGCACACACACAAACACTAGACCGATATTAATAATAATTATTAATAATTTGATATTTAGTAGTCAGTGTTATCCATGTTGGATAGATGAGAATTACTATGATTATTACTAGTTATTTCAATGTCCTTTGACCTTTTCTTTTCCACTCTGAACAGTATAAAATAATTATGTTAAAACTTTTTGGGATTCCTTCTCTTTCGTAGCTCAACACTAAAATCTATATCAGTAGAGAAAAATCCCTCTCCAAGCTTTAGAGCGACAAAGTCAAACTGGATCTTTACGCTTTGTGCTTCAGAAGAACGAAAGCGGCATTCAAAATCCAATTTAAATTTGTAATGATGTAAATAACTAAAAACATCAGCCTTGGAACAGTCTTATGTCATGTGGTTCAATCTATATGTCTACATAGTTATGGTTATTAAAAAAATCTAATATTGTTGTTAATTTATGTTCTTAGCTGCCTTTAACAAACACCCTTCCTCATAAAACCAAGACCATTGCGAGTCATAGCCCAACAGAAAGACCGAGACTGTTGGCAAGTCGAGGTGCCACAGTTACTTTAGACACAGCAGGACAGAGAGGACTGAATGGTGTAGAATGTTGGGGGTTTATATCAAACCAAGTTACAATAGCCGTGCTGTAGTACTGTTATATTTTGAGGGAAGCTGTAGGTTTGTATGCTAACAAAGTAATGTTTGTTTAGCGTAAAAATCAGGAAGCTTTCAATTTCTAATAGCGAGTGATATATCCACTGCACTTGTCTTAGAACATGGATTAAAACACACAAACACACCTTATTTTTTCAGAAAGACTAGTGAACAAAATGTTGCATGAGATATGGGAGCTAGATGAACAGGACTTCCACTTTCTAGTGGTGGCTTGAAGTACACAATATCTAGATCTGCAAGATCTGGTCTGACAGATCAGTCAAACTGCAATGCACACAAAACCACACACATCACTGTTATCCTGTTTTAACAACATAACATTTAACATAACATTGATTTGAAATGAGTCAGTTCTTATTTATAGGGGTATTTGCGTATGTAAGCCTTTAAACCCTTTCAAAACCCATCGGATAACATTAATAACGCATTGGTCATCAGGCCACAGCAAAGCTGTGCCTTTGTGTTTAATTGTGTGCTTCTGTTACACTTTGGCACCCCATCAAAGTTCTGCAAGAAAGCTGTTGGGGCTTGTGTATTCATGTGTCTGTGACTGGTGGTAGTGAGGTTAAAACAGGACGAGTGCAGTGCCAAACTCATGGGAGGTTGAAAGGGTGGGATGGAGGGGTAGGTGGTGTTGGGATGGATATGTGTGTGTATGGGGTGGCAATTACACAAATTAATTGCAGGCCTCTGCTGACACCACTCAGGAAGAAGACGTGAAGGGTACGCATGTGTGTTCTATGACAACAACAGAAAAGGGGATGCGTGTAGCTTCCTTCCATGCCTTCCATTTGTATATGTTGACAAGATTGCCGGGTTTTTGTGCCTATTGTGCCACTCCTGCCATTCCGGCACCAATTGTGTTGGGTTTTGGGGGCTCGTTATTAGAGGGTGACAGTTTCTGGGCGGAAACAAACACGACTCTGACGATTAACACCATGTCACCATGTCAGCTCATACAGTAATCCTGATATTCTGTCTATCGCACATGTGTGCAGAGAAAGGGAGGGGGAGGTGAGAGGAAAGGACAGTGAGGATATCATAGAAATAGAGAGGGGGGAGAGAAAGAGGCATAGCCAAGATCCCAGGAGAGACAGATAAAGCCGTGTCGTTCATTGAGGACATTGTGTACGTGGCTGCGTACTGTAAATGCAATGTTAACATTCCTCCCAATCCCGGGCTCTCCACAGGGAAGAGTGAGGCCTGCTGGGGGATCTGTTTAGTTGATCAGACGTGCCAGTGCTCTCACCAAGCAAGGGAATAGACTAGTGTAGGATACAATAGGAGAGCAGGGCGTGACAGACTAGGATGAGATAAAGGATACTGCTGAGAAAAATATCATTATAAGACTAAGCATGAATAACAGAGCAGGCAAAGGACAAGATAGTGTAATATAGTATGGTATTTCTTATGGGATACTATAGAGTATGGTATCATGTGTTAACATACAGTAGGATAAGGTGGATAACTTATAGGCCGTAGTGGAAGAAGTATTCTGCAGCAGGCAGCACCAGCTGTTATTCATTTCAAACTTAACCTAAAGTATATAGGATAGTATAATATGGTCAACATATCTGACCTGAAACTTTATAAATGCTGTTTAATAATTGTATAAATCTTGAAGATTTTAAATTACATTAAAAAAACTAACTGACTAACTGAGTGAATAGTGTTGGTTACGTTAGCATAATTGGATATTTCCCTTTTGTTGTAATCTGTATGAATACTACTATCTCTGAAGCACATATTTGTCCATGTATGCAGACATAAATAAAACAAAGTACTACCTACATTTACAAAAGATGCATGTAATGTAATGTCTGTAAATGATGCTAGTTTGTGATGCTGCAGTGACTAACATAGTTCATTGCTTGATCAGCGCTATAGATGACTCTCTGTGACTCCAAAGTTGTCTTTTGTAGCTGATGTGCTAACATTCACCCCTGCAATGCCAACATTCAGGAATAACCTGGTTTTGTCCAAAGTCGGAGGGCGTGCAAACCTTGAGACTTTACTGAGGACAGCACAGCTCTGTACAGTCACCGGGGCTAAAGTTACGCTAGCTGCTGTTCAGGAAATACCTCTAAACGAGCTACGATCTGCAAAGTATCATACTCTATTAATTGTTGCAATTTAGCGGAATTTCGGGAGCAGGAACACATGTCAACCACGTCACTACGCCATTTCCGTATAAATACGCCTATAGTACAAACCCCCCAAAAAACGACAGACAGAGCTGCAACCCGCCAGTCTCCCACTTCATTTAAATCATGGGCCGCGGGTCCTCGCAAGCATATCACCGTTACAGCTGGTCAGATCCCAAAGATTTTAAATCGGCTTAATCTCTTCTCCAGGTATGGGAGGCTTTTGGGGGGTTCGTCGTACCCGAGTGCCACGGCGGACGTCCCCACAAAGCGAACCATCAGCAATATTCAAACATTCTAAATGTACCTCTGTTCAATAAATCTTTTAAATGTATCACATGGAGGGTGTGTTCCTTGCTAGTGAATTGTTGCTATTTAACGGATTTCGGGAGCAGGAACACACCCCCATTACGTCAACCACGTCACTACGCCATTTCCGTATAAATACGCCTACGTAATCATCCCTCGTCCACTCTCGATTACTGCGCCCCACCCGCCCGTCCCTTTTCGTTTGTTTTTCCTGTTCTTTCTCCCCTTTTTCTTTTTCTCTCTGTAGGGTCCTGAAGGGGGTTCGTCGTACCCGAGTGCCACGGCGGACGTCCACACGAAGCTTCCCCAAACCATCATCATATTCAAACATTCTAAATGTACCATGTTCAATAAATCTTTAAACGTATCATATGGAGGGTGTGTTCCTTGCTAGTGAAACTGTAACTACCAATAGTACTCTGCAAGTGCATAGTTTTCATTTTGATTTTGTTAAGACCTTATTGATCACCTGTCAATCACTGTGTCGAGCAATAGAACATTAATTTCCTTGGGCTTTCTTTTGATGACAGATTTCCTGTGGCCCTGGTTGAGTTTCCAGTTCTTCTTCTGTTCATTAAAAACAAACTGATACCCTTTCACAAAGAATGGACTGCTGATGCTGATAACCCCATGGACTGCGCTTCACTTGCTACCGCTATCTGCCTCGTCTCAAGGTCCAATTTCTATCATTCTAATGATATCCCAGCTCAACCACGCCCAAAAGGATTTGCAGGTGAGCGCAATTATCAATGGGGCAAAGTAAGCTATAAATGGTAGCTTTGTGCCAAGAGCACAGTAAGCAGGATGATGGCAGAGCGAAGGAGACAACTGACATTTTCAGACTGCAGGCTTCAAGCACAAACTGACAATCTCCTTTCAAATATCTGCTCATGAGCACACCTGGCATGACGAGGCCTTCGTCTGGCTACAATCACTGCGGCCATGATCACTTCAGTTAAAACCAACTCTCTGAAGAAACTAATAATTATCACTCTAACTGCGTGTGGCTATTAGTGCTGGCGGGGGGCCAATATAGCACCAAATGTTTATTCGTGCAAATTTGCCCTGCCTTTCATTCGATACACGCTTCAAACTGCATTTAATTAGCACCTGATTTACTTAGGCAGCAACATATTTTGCAGTAGGGGGGATCTGCGGAGGATATGCAACCTTAGGGGAAATCTTTCTAGTGATACTAAAAAAATTAAATAACAGATTCAGATAAAGTTTGAATATTAGTCTCCATTTTGTCACATTGGAATTATAAGGTTGTATCTAACATTTGTAAAAATTGAGTTATTCACAGTGTAAACAGTTTTTTTAAAGTTATATGCATTTTTTGACTTTTTATTTAGAAACAAAAATGTTCTCTCTCTTTGAACTTTTGGGAATGCAAAAACTTTGAAGCTAAAAATCTTAAAATCGCTCAGAATGCAGATGGATCCTTGTAATTTCAAGGTGGCAATTTATAAAGATTAGAAACGAAAAACAGATGGAATGATATAATAAGATGCAATAAATAAAGTATAGTCCAGCAGAAGCTCAGACTGGAGCAGGTGGGGAACATGCATGGCAGTGATACAGCAGATGTGTCTCCTGGATTGCTAAAGTAACCACTGCCAAGTGCAAGTCGCCATAGCATCTCGGAGGAGGTGAGATTTGACTGTAATGAACACCAACAAAACATAATTTTTAGGCCCTCTTTTCCCTTTCTTAAAATATGGCATGAAATGTTTTTTATATATTGTAAAGTTATTCCAACCAGCTGCTTTCTTGCTAGATAGAAAGATAGATATATAGATAGATAGATAGATAGATAGATAGAATAAAAAACACATAGTACTGTGTCCCATGGATTGAGATTG
>JAVQJL010011449.1:0-13559 GCA_036024295.1 Nannoperca obscura
TGTTTTGAATTTTTGTTTTACATTTCTTTTACAGAAATGTAAAACAACCAAGAAATGTAAAAATAATACATAGATAAATACAGAAATATCTATTTATGTTACATTTTATCAATAAATTAATGCCTATATTTATTGTTAATACTATTTTTGGTGCATTTAATGCCATATCAATTCATTTATTGACTAATTTATTTATTGTTAATTATAGCAGTTTTGGACCTCCATAGTTTCTGATCTACATTGTTCTGTGTAAAAACTAAATGTGGGTTTGAAATCGATCCGTTTGTATGATCGTTGAATGTTGGTGAAACAAAGCAGCTCACAATCAGGGGAAAAACTATTCAAGTGATCTTTGATCTGATAGTCCAGAAATGAACTACTGATTATTAGGAATGTTATAGTTCATCATAGTTTCTTAAAGTCCTGACTGCAGAGTTAAAGTGCAGCAACACAGGACTCAAAGTACCTCACATTTCACTCACACACAGAGAACGTTTCAATAAACACAAGAGTAAGAGCAGCTCATTCACACAGCGGGGGTTGGTTTTCAGAGGTCTGGAGTCACACATGATGCATGATGAACAGATAGATGAAGGACTGAATCAATGAGTTAATGGACATGTTGATGGCAACGAGCAGCAGCCGGACGCACGAGTTCATCCTCTAAACCGGATCAACATTCAGCAGACATGCAGCAGAAGCTAGCTTAGCATTGGAAATGAAAAGTAGACCATAATAGAACCCAACAGACGTCGACCAGAGGACTTACAACACCGACCGGCCGCTGAACAAGGAGTCGACACATTTTCCAGCACGATCGTCCGGTCTCAACTTTTAGTTTCATAACAGCTGCATTTTGAAGATGGCAGAGCAGATGTGTCAAACTGGGATTAGATGCAACGTCGCCTCCAAACCAGTGATTCTGAGAATTCAAAGAGCTGCAGCTGGTTGTTTGAAGCTGAGGCCTCAGATTCTTCACTGCACACATTTTCCCTCAAGTTTGTGCCATCTTCAAATTGCCTTTTACATAACGTCAGCGGATTGTTTCCTCCTGACAAGACTCTTCATCCTCCCGTCCCTTTTTATAAAGACTCCTGTATTAATCCTGAGGTCGGCCTCTGACGTACATGTACAGGTATGTGTATAACATGTGAAACAGTGCAGGCGCATCCATCAACATCTCGTCAAAGAACAAGAAATGATTTCCTGCCTGACACAATGACGCGCTGGAGGGATAATACATATCTCATCTGGTCTGGGAACCCCTTGGGAGGAGAAGGAGCTGGAAAGTGTTGCTGGGGAGAGGGACGCCTGGGCAAGCCTGCTGCCACCACGACCCAGCCCAGGATAAGCAGAAGAAAATGGATGATTGGAGCCAGGCTAGCTGCTTCCAGTCTTTGTGCTAAGCTAAGCTAGCCAGCTGCTGCCTGTAGCTTCATATCCAACAGACAGATGGAAGAAAGGTACTGATCTTCTCATGTAAGTCTAAAAAATAAAGCACAAATGGAAATCCCTTGAACTACCAAGTAAGAAGCTAGAATACAGACGAGGCGACATGTCGGGTCAGAACTGATGTTTGGGTGACCTGCTTGGTCCAACGTGTCCAGGCAGGAACGCTTGGGGAGTTCAGTTAGCAGGACTTTAAAAAAACACCAGAAAACCACACAAATAACCAGACTAGCTGACGACAGCGGCCTGCTGCAGCCCGGCTGTGTGCTGCGGTGGAGGAGGTGGTTATTTGGGGGCCTGTCTCTTCTCATTAGAGGCTACAGAGCGTGTGCAGCCGCCAGCTGCCCGGCGCTGTAACTGATGACATTTACAGACGAGAGAAGGGAGGAAAACCAGTTGTGTCAGTGACACACGAGGCCTGTTGCTCTCCATCACTCCTGCTCTCGCTCTTCTGTGTTTTCTCTTCATGTGTCCACATGCTCGCTCGCTCGCTCTTGCTCTACTTCTTGTTTTCAATCTTGTTCTCTGGCTCTCGGTTTTTGTCTTTATTGGCACAAACACCACATGAACAGAGCAGCCAAAGCACCTAGACACTCTCCGGACTGTTGGCATCACCTACTGGCCTCAGACGCTGCTCTTCTCACTTCATTAACTGCTTTTTAATATCAAGTCATCGTGGGGGAAAGAATAAACGTGAGGAAGGAGGCCACTGAGCACCTTGTCTCTACACATTCAGCTCGGTTTTCCAGGAAAAACGTAACGAATCGAAATGACGTGTGTGACCATGATGGTGTACGTGTGTGTGTGTGATGATGGTGATGATGGTGATGTTTAAAACCAGCAGCCCCCTCCCCCACACACACCTTCCTTGCCTGGTCATTGTCTTCGATCTGACCCAGATCCCGGCCGCTGGCCTGAGCGATCCTCTTCCCCGACACCAGATTCCCGACCATCACCGACGCAGGACCGATCTCTGAGGAAGAGGAGGAAGGAAAACATCAGACGAAGGTACTTCCAACCATTCTTGCTTACTTTTTAAAAAGGTGTTCTACATTATTAACACGTCGTCTTACATTTATCTTTGTCACTGGCTTAAAAAAGAGCTCCAGGAGCTGTTCCTACTCTACCTGGCTGCTTCTGCCGCGGTTTGGGCAGGTTGGTGACGCAGGTGTGCGGACACATGAGCACGTTGCAGGGGTGCAGTGCCCCCTCCAGGAAGAGCTGCTTGGTCTCCGACAGGTGGATGCCACCCAGGGGAGTCTTGGGCAGAGTGTTGGAGGGCACCAGAGCCAGGCAGTACACCCCCACCTGATGGATACCGTCTATCGCCTGGAAATATTTAAAGCTTTCAATATGACATGGTTCCTGTTGAGGGAGGTTGTTGGAGTGAGACAGTTTACACCATCAGGTAAAGGTGGGGTAGGCACTATGTTTTGGGGTCACAAGCTCTCCTCTGGGCTTTGTTTTCATGCTGTGACGGGAGACTTCAGCCAATCAAAGGTCCTTTCAGAGAGAGGGCGCGCTCCTATTGGCTGCAGCAGCGTATCGTACAAAACAGGTCCCAGCTTTAGGCTCATTCTGTTGGGAGGAGCTCAACGGAGCGACACGGGCAACAGAGAGAGAGGAGGACAGTGTTGCACAGGTGTGTGTGTGTGTGTGTGTGAACATAAATCTGCATGTGCATCTAACCAAGCAAAAAATAAATAAATCACACTTTAATTGTTTACAAAAACACATCTATGGAATATTATTGCCAAAATAAATGTTTTTTCAGGGGAAGTTGTTTAGAAAATGACTTGAAATTACTTATTTGTCATTCAAAGAAAAGTTCAACACTAAAGTAAAGAATGAATTATCACATTAACTGAATTAGTTTTATATGAACATGTGACAAGTCTTAGCTCAAACTAAATTAACTTGACTCTATTGTCCCTCAGCTACTGTATCTTCTAGTACTATGAGCAGAAATGAGTGAAGCTTCCTCCCGGCGCTGTCACATGTTACATCTCATCCTCGAGTGTTTAAAACCAGACGAGCTGAATGGAAAAACTGTGATCTGTGACGGTGAAGGAATACACAGTTTGGTTTTATAGCAGCCGTAAAAATGCAGACGGTTTTTATACTTTCACCACAGTCTCCAGGCCGGCTTAGAGAGATTTTATCTGTCCATGCACAGTGTGAATGTACAGCACAGTATCATATACTGTGTGTGTGTGTGTGTGTGTGTGTGTGTGTGTGTGTCTGGCGTGTGTCCTGACGGAGACAGTTTTCCTGAGCTGGTTTGTATTAAAAGGATAAGTCTGGTGTTATTCAGTAGTTTTCTTATTGTCAACAAATCCCATGAAAACAAAAAGAAAAGACATCGTGTAAGTTTGTCCCTAAATACGACCCAGCTTCTGTTCTCCGTCTGTGGCGTTTAGCTGCGAGCCCACTGCTTCCTACTGTTTCATTCATATATACTATTGTTTACTAATAGTGTTTTTTTGCAGTTGATATACAAGAAATCAACATGCGTCACCGTTTTATACCATCAGGAGACAAAACTATATATACTGCATTCCTTTGTGCATTGCATTGTGGGAGAATAATGAATCAGATGATGATGTAAATTAAAACAGCGCGTGAAATCCATCACTGACTGTTTTGAGTAATCTTAATGTTTTTCACTGTGTGACGAGTTAAAACTCAAAACCTGCCTGTACGTTGTTCTAATCGCTTCCTCTCACCTGGAAGTCTTTTATTGTGAAATATGTAAAGGAAGCATCACGTTTCATAAGCTGCAGCCTAAAGCAACGGCAGGTGTTCGTAGATATTCCTTATTGTCAACAAATCCCATTTATATATTTAATTTTTTTTAAAAGGTCCAAAACCAACAATGTGTTTGTGACTTCCTGTCTGCGGCTCTCAGCTCACTGTACGTGTTTAACAACCTTTACTCAGACAGGAGGACACACTGCATTTGTTGGGGACTATTTTCAGCGGTGGATGAATCCACAATTGGAGCTCTAGATAATATTTGGGCAGCAGGACGGTGTGTGTGTGTGTGTGTGTGTGTGTGGGAGTCTAAACTAACTACAGCTGTGTGTGTTCAACACACAACATTGGAGCTCTCTGGCACAAGGGAAGACAAGACTTCAGGCTTTGGATACACACACAATACTAATACTAAGTAAGTAGGATACATTCATTGTTGGGTTTTGTCTTTTCTTGGGATTCGCTGTCAGTAAGAAAAAAAATAAGTTGCCGGACTCATTAAAGTTGTGTCCGTCTCTTTGTTTGTGTTTACAGGAGTCTTGTATGTTTCAAATATTTAGGATATTGTGTTGTGATCAGGGTTTATAACTGTGTATATATACTGTACATAAAGTGTGTGTGTGTGTGTGTGTGTGTGTGTGTGTGCACGCACCTGCAGAACTCGGCTCATCCACTGGAAGCTGTCTTCCTCGGTGGAGTCGGGCCGCTGCTCCGCCACGACCACGATCCTCTCATCGTGCAGCACTGTGATGGAGAACACTGCTATCCTGAAACACAAACACAGCGTCATAACATTCATCCTCCACATCTCCCTGCAGCTCTTCTATCCGTGTGCTTCATCAGGACACCTCCGAGAACATCACTGTAATATGGACACTGTTTAATCAACTCAAAAGAAGTAATTCAGGCAAACTAAAGACTCCTAGTCGAGCTAGCTAGTTTGTTAATGCTATAGCGACTAACAGAGGCTGGATAATGTGTGCAGGCTAACTGGCTAAGTCGGCTAACTTATTAGCTACCATTAGTCCCTGTCGAGTATTTCCATGTCTCCAGAGAGCGATTCAGAAGAACTTGGTGGAACATTTACTCAGTTTGGAAGCACTTGTACTTTACTTTCCACTTGATGTGACTTTTACTGCGGTATAAATATTGCACTTTTTACTCTGTGGTTTCTTGTTGCTTTTAAATACAAACATGCATACAAACACTGTGATGCAGTGTTTATGCAGTATTATTAAGAAGTTAAAACAAAGCTCCAAAGTTAAAATGCTGCCTTCGCTTCAAATGCATCAGTAATCATAATCTTCACTGTGAGCACCCAACACTCACCTCCCCCTGTAGACAAACTTCATGGGCTCCACAGCGAGCGCCGTGGCCACGATGTCGTCAGCGTTGTGTCGACGGCCCCCGACCACCATCAGACCGTCCATCTTCCCCGCCACGAAGATCAGACCCGCAGGTCCGATGAATCCCAGCAGGCCGGTCCGGGTGAAAGGAAACTCACTGATGGGAGCGCCGGTGTTGGACGTGGGGAACACCTGAGCAGTTTGTATTTAAAATCATTAAAACAGTAAAAACTAAATGCATGTCTGGAGAAAACAATGAATAAATGATGCAGGCGCTCACCTCAAAGGTGTTTTTGGTCATGCCGGACAGACCGTAGTAGGAGGTTCCTGTGGCGACGGTACAAATGCACAACTCTCCGATCTCATCAGTTTTACAGAGCTGGGGAACACCTTCAGGCTTCAC
Source organism: Nannoperca obscura (assembly GCA_036024295.1). Taxonomy (NCBI): domain Eukaryota; kingdom Metazoa; phylum Chordata; class Actinopteri; order Centrarchiformes; family Percichthyidae; genus Nannoperca; species Nannoperca obscura. The sequence goes on from JAVQJL010011449.1 coordinate 5,953, forward strand.
CGCACACATCATAGCTGCAGACAGAGAGAAGAGCACTTCATTTTATGAATGACAAATGATTAAAATACAAATACAAAAATAAAATGCATATTTTCCATGAACATTTCCTTCGTTAAACAACAGAAAGGTATTAGAAAATGTCAGTTAAGTATCTGTAAAAAAAAAGGATAAAATGCTTTCCTGCAATAATGTGATCAATCATTTCCAAAAACCTTAAATCTCAAAGGACAGAACAAAAATTAATTCAACTGATAATAAAGGAGAAAAAAGAAGATGAAACGTAGAGAAAGAATTAAATAAAGAAACAACAAGAAAAAGTTAAAAGAGTAAATTCTCTAATATCTTCTTCAAAACGTCTTTCTGTGTATCATTTTGGGAGCAGGAGCAGGAGCAGCTTCAGGTGCAGGTGCAGTATGAGCACCATCCGTCTCACCTCCGGGCATGACGGAGCCGACATCCTGCAGCGTGAGGACCGACAGCTTCTCCTCTGAGTCGACCCGGATCACGCCGTGACTCAGCCCCTGCATGGACAACACGCCGCGACCAGGAGGCGTGCTGCCCTCCTCCACAGGCCTGCAGGAGGGGCGGAGACAGCCAATCAGATGACAGGGAGGGTAAAGGGGTGCTGTTCTTGGGAAGTGACAATATTTTTGGAAAGTGAGAGAACATTTTGAGGGAAGTGAGAACTATTTTTGTTAAGTGAGAACCTTTTATTTTGACTGGGGATTTTATTTGAAAGTAAGAATATTTTAGGATAGTCAAAATAATGTAACATGAGGACATGTTTAGAAAGAGGGGTCAACCTGAGAAAATCTCAATATTTAAGAAAAATCACAATATTTTAGTAAAGTGAGGATGTTTTTAGGAAATAAGGGCAGTTTTGGAAACGGAGAACATTTTTGTCAAGTGAGGCCTTTTATTTAAATTTCTGGAAAGATAGGGCAATTTTGGAAAGTCACAATATTTTTGGAACACAAAGACAATTTGAGCAGGTGACGACATTGTTTCATACTTTTAGGGAGATTATGTAACAGTTAGAATCAGGATTAGGAGCAGCTGTGCGTCAGAGAAGGTACAGCTGTGTGCATGCGTGAGTGTTGTAGCAGCTCTTCTGATAATAAAGCGAGTTCATTACTACCACACCCGCTGAGGCAAAGTGCTATTTATTAGCCTGTGTGTGGCGCGCGCGCACACACACACACACACACACACACACAAACACACAGTGTTGTAATTAAGGGCATGGAGCAGAAATTACAGCCGACACGTGATCGAAAGCCGCCCCGGACGGACTGAAATGTGGTTTTTAGATGTTAAACTACAGTGTGGATGATGAAAGAAGTGGAAAAGTTGTACATTTAATGTTTCAAAAGCCACAAAACTGTTAAAGTTAGAAGTTTTAATGGGTTAAAATAAGACCGGGGTGTAGTGGGAGGAGCTTCTTTTTAAAGGTGAATAAATACAGGTCATTTAAAATCACAGTAAAAATCACAGTAAGTATCTAAAACTGTGTTTGTCTCTACAGTCAAAAACACAGATGAGTTTGGTTTTTAATTAAAGTGTGCAGCAACACATCGCTGTGATGTTTAACATGCATATGTGGAATGATTGCCTCTGCCGTGTGTGTGTGTGTGTGTGTGTGTGTGTGTGTATACCTCCTTATAGCTACAGTCAGAGCCTCGGGGGAGCTGGCGCAGGGACATATGACCTCCGGCTTCAAGCCTTTAGACTGGAAGACGTTGAGGAAGGCGTCACAGGACGAGATGGACCCTGAGGGACACAAGTGAACTCGTCAGTGCTTCGGTTTCGCAGCAGAAGGTGGAAGCAGCTCGTCACAGATCATTTAGATCTTCATCATAAAACGTTCACATGTGAAGCCCCATGGAAGTAGTTTCCACTGGGGTTGATGGTGGACTGTTTAGCCCTGGGTTTTGCCTCTCAGGCTATCTACTACTTGCTGTACTTCCTGTTTGTTGGATAAAAACAATCTGTTTGTTGCTTAGCAGGTGACAATGTTTAATTAGGATATAATCCTAAAATAAATCTGACCAATCAAAGATGAGACGAGACGGTAAAGGACAGTGATTGATTTGGTAACAATACAGCAGTTTATGACATTTCTACTTCTGTTGTTGGACTAAAACAAATGATTAATGACTTTGACTGTGTTCTTACAGGGATTTGAACCGTCAGCCACCACCAGCATGCGCAGGGAGGTCAGGTTGACGTCTCGCTGGTCCCGGTGGGCCACCAGAGCCCAGTGCATGTCCCGCGACTTCACACACGCCACCTTGGCTACACACAAAACACACACCAACATCACGCGTAGATCAATACTCCGTCAGTTACTATCAATCATAAAATGGCTAATGAATTAAAATAACTGATTTCTGCTCGACAGCTCCTCCACATTTTATTCTCAGTGATCAAGTAAATTCAACTCTTTTTGGTGCTGCTCAATTGGATTTAGACAGATCCCCAGCCGGCCGATCACAAGCCTTTATCTAATAGGGGGCGGGTTTGATACGATGTACAGAGGAGTGCTGTTTGCAAACAACCAAGATGGCCGCCGTGGAGCGTTCTGACTTGGGGTTTCTCTATAAGAAGAACAAGCAGCTGCACTCGAAGCTTCGGCTGGCGTCAGATTCGTGCCCAGAAGTTAAACTCAACATGGAAATGATTCAAAGATGTTAAATGAGGACATTTCCTCGGTTTGGGTTGATGTCGTTACCTTTGTACTGGCAGACCTTCTGGATCCAGGACAGAGGGTTGACCTTCATGAGGGCGTAGGGAATACTGATGATGTGCATCATGTTCATCACACTCTGGCAGAGAGAGGCGGACAACAAGACAGTGGAGTTAAAACATGTATCACAGAACCTTTGGATACATTTTTAACATCATTTTCTGGTTTTCTAAGTTGTATTTAACAAAATAAAGGTTTAATATTGATTTAAAATCGTTAAACAAAAAGGTAAATGTTGAGTTCTCTTACAGTCAGGACAGCGTGCCACAGTCCTACATCCTTCTTGAAGTCCAATACATTCACTATGGTCTCAGCTGGAGGTCGAGAGACAGACAGGCAGACAGACAGGCAGACATGATTCTCAACTTCACATTCAGTGAGAAACAACACGCTATAATAAATACAGTTCTACAGTTATGTGTCTCAGAGCTGTTAGGGAGATAAAAGAGTGTGTGTGTGTGTGTGTGTGCGTGTGTGGTACCTTCTGTGTATGAGCAGGACTGTGTGAGGGCCTGGCAGTGTGTGAGCATGGCTATCCTCATCACAGTCACACCGAGGACGCTGCCGTCCTTACAGGTCTTGTACTGCACAGACAGAGACAGAGTGAGTGTACTTACTGTGAGTCTCCGCCTTTATTTATTTATCTGTTTATTTTACAGATTATTTGTGTAAAAGTTCCTAGGAACATAAAAACACACAGAAGACACAGCAGTTTACAGTGAAAGAAGACGTCCCCGTGAGATGAGGACAGCTCTGTGGCAGTTTAATAAAGTAAGCAACATTTAACATTTTGTTCGTACTTTGTAAGAATACAATTCAAGAACTTTCAAGGTACTTAAAACAACATTTTCCTGACCTACAAAGCCTTTACCATCAAATCTAAATTGTCACTCTAAATGCCAGGAGACAACAAACAAATATGACAATGGGATCGTTTGATTTCAAATATTAAAAGATTTCTGGTTTCCATCAAACACCAAAGCACTTTTCAAGGAGTTTCTTCAATTTCAAGTGTTTCCCTAACCTTCAAAAACCCAACGGTTAACATGAAGCATTCTCCAAACATTTAAAGCTTTGTCCAAAGCCTGTACATTTGTGCATAATTGATCTTTTACACACAAGTTTAAGGTTCATTCTCACAACCTCTTTTAAATAAAACCCATTTCAGCACAGTTTCCTTTAATAGGCTAATAACTATATATATACACAACTGATAACTATCTTTAATATTGGAAATCAACTTTAAACTTCAATGTATTTTATAAACATACAAAATTGTGTGAATCTCACCATGTATATGAACCTGTGAAGCCAGGACACTTTCATTATGCACTCAATAACATCTGCAGAGTCGTCTTGGTGTAAGAGGCAAGAACTCACAAATGTTCTTCATCATTTCACGTTTTATTGAGCCGTTAGCAGCTGAAAACGTCCCAAATCTCTGAGTTTGTAAGTGACGGCTGAGAATCTCTTATTAAGAAGTGAGTGGTCGTCAGTAACCAATGAGATGAGGTTCAGTGTGTGTGTGTGTGTGTGTGTTACCTCGATGTAGGCGTTGTCTTGGTTGGCGTCCTTGATGTGTGGGAACCAGTCTCGGGGAGGTTTGGAGAGGTGTTTGGACTCTGTGACGAACCACAGCAACTTGGGCCAGCCTGGACGCACAGGGACACAAAACAAACATCCTAATGGCTCCAGTGTCTGGAAGAGGTTCCTGCTGCGAGTTCTGGGGGCTTCTGGGAAAGTTTCCTGATTTACCTGCTGAACTTTAGACTGGTGCAGGATGAGGGTTTGGATCATGGATCATTCACCAACAACCAGTCCAGCTGATATTTATTTATATATATATACTGACTTGTTATCATCTGTAAAAGATGGATGTTGGAACCAAATTCTTGATTCAATAACTTAATTAATATTTGGGGTTTGTTTATGAACATTAACATGAGTTATTCCTCTGGAATGTGTGTTAAATGATGTGTTATGCCATTTCATCCATCTATATCCGCTCGTCTTTAAAGGGCTTTGATCTGATAAAGAAACAGGACTGTTGCCTGTTGAGGTCTCTGTAAAGACTAGAATAAAGAGCACGGGGCAGACCTGCTCCAGCAGAGAGAACCTTAAAGTAAAGTGTTGTACTTGTTAAATGTTTTAATCGAGTGTTATTTGACCGAGTGGAAGATGTAGATCCTCTATAACGCTTTCCTTTTTTATTATTGTTATTGTTGTTGTTATTATGTGTTGCTCAGTGCCGAGTGTTTACACGCAGGACATGAGTGACAGTTGAACCCCGAGTGTGTGAGCTGCTGTTAATGTCTGAATTAATGCTTTCTGCTCCTGCAGGCCGCGAGACAGAAGAAACAATCAGGCCTGTGAATGAGACGAGTTTAAAACCTGCTGATCGATAAGAGGAGCAGTCCAGCTTAATGACACACACGCACGCACACACGCACGCACGCACATGCGCTGACTGAGGATCAGTAAATCTGCCGGCATCATGTTGCTATTTATACATCCATTACTGAAAAGCAAACAGTCGTTATTGATCACGAGGAGTCTCTCTCTCTCTCTGCTCAGTGCTAACGTCTCTCTGGTCTCCAGTCATCATGCGTCTCCTTCCATCTGGTCTTTCCCTCCTCCTCCTCCTCCTCCTCCTCCTCCTCAGCTGCTTCCTCATCAATTTGCAATTCTGCTTCACTGACTCTCTCTCTCTCTCTCTCTCTCTCATCCTGTCATCCGTTACTCTGCCTTGCTGTCTGCTGCCATCAGTCTGTCTATTCGTCCTACTGAGACACACAGAGGCAAGCTGCACTTTGACCTCTGACCTCTGTACACTGTGTGTGTGTGCGGTTGTATTGGACATATTGGTACCTTGCAACTGAATTATATATATATATATATATTTATATATTTATATATAAAAAAATATATATATAAAAATAAAAAAACATATATATATATATATATATATCTATATATATATATATATATAAATAAAAATATCAATATCAAATTCTCTTCTATAATCAACATTTGTCCTGTTTCATTGTGTTTTATGTGAAGCACTTTGTGTTTAAAAGCTGCTAAACAAATAAATGTTTTTCACATATCAAAATTACTGCTTCCTGGAAAAGCCCCACTATTTTCCTGGAAATTTCCTGATAAATTAACTTTGCTTTTAAACACAGAACTGCAAAAAACTTCTCTTAAAACCATGTTTTTCTTCTTCTTATATTATATTTTATTTTAAATATGTGTTAAAAGTACAGACACAATTCCAGGTTCTCCAGTGTTCATATTTAACACTAGTGCCTATTTGATGAACATAGAGTTTGTGCATGCGGGTATGTGCACAGGTGTGTGTGTGTGTGTGTGTGTGTGTGTGTGTGTGTGAGAGAGACCTTTGAACTGTGGGATCTCTCCAGTGGGACTCTTGGGTAATCCTTTATGGCAGGCGTCGCTGGTCAGAGCCACGGTCACTCCACAGCTCCCCAACAGAAACCCGATCTGCTGACTGCCGGCGTCCTGGAGGGAGGGAGGGAGGGGGAGGGGGAGACACTGATTAAATGTCAATTAACTGGATTGGATTGGAATCAATCAATCAATAAGTTCTTCTTGGTCCTGTTCCTTTGAGGGCTCTGAAAGTAAAAGTGCAGCACTTCATCTGTGTTAAAAAAAGAACAAAGCACAAGAGGAACCATGAGTGATGTACGTGGATGCTGATTGGTCGAACACACGAGTCGACGACGCGCCGGCAACCGTCACTTTATAAAAACCAGCGTGAAACATTAGCCGAGTAAACAACAGCTGGACACAAACAAGTGGTTTGTTGAAGCTGTTGTTTGTCTGTGTTTCCACTTGGTACAATGTGACTGTGAGTAGATTCTCTCAGAGGTGGTAAAGATGAGGTGAGCTGTCGAGTGCACATATTGTGGAGAGGCTGATGAGAAGGGGGTGTGAGCTGTGCATGTCCTCCGTGTCCTCAGGGGAGGTTTGGGCTTTATGAATGAAGTATTAAAAGATTGGCTGGTGAAAAGACCTCCACTGACTGTGACACACACTTTGGCCCTCCTGCTTCCTCCCACGGGACGTTACAGAGACTCTGACAGCCAATCCAAACTGTGACTCAAACAAACCTGCAGCAGCAGAGACGTTTCTTCAGGCACATTTGGCTCTGATTACACCTCAGCAGAGCTCATTGTCCTCTGAGCTGCACCATGACTCAAACCACGGCGCCCTCTGATGACTCATGTTTTTAATACAATCACCCCCGATGAGGATTTAGACTCTGCTGCGTGTCCTCTTTTCAACTCACTGATGCTGTGTGACATGAAGTAAAAGAACTCCCCTGACTGCCTCCTCTCTCCCTCCATCAAACCTCTGCAGAAACTGTCAATATAAATGATTCTTCCTTATTCCGGACGTCATCTACTTTAGGTTTTGTGCAAAAAGTGATGCTCGTGCAGTATGTGAGCATAATGTCTGGTATTCAGGCGTTCACATAAAGCAAACAAAGGAGAGAGCTGGAGGATAACCAGGTCTGTGCAACACAGAGAGAGGAGCTGATCCACAGTCAATACAATACTTGTACACTCATTTACAAGTTCTAAACACTGGTTACAAACTTTGTTTTATTGTTTTTATTCTCAGTTTTTTCTTTCTTAGTTAACGGAGCATGCACATGCAGAACTACTGCATTAATACGAGGCCACAGAATATAACAAAACACTCTTTAACATAACATCACCACCCAAACTTAAAGACACACTTGACCCTAGAAAGTGTATCCAGTTAAAGGCTGCCTGTACACACACACACACACACACACACACACACACACACACACACACACACACACACACAC
>JAVQJL010011467.1:0-11152 GCA_036024295.1 Nannoperca obscura
CAAAGTGTATATAAAATAATTAAAATGAGCTCCACCTTTGCCAGCTGCAACATTGAGGCGACATGTTAATGCAAAAATTACAATCCAATAATGTAATATTTACGATTCTGCAAAATGTGTACTTTTACTTTTACTATATATATATAAAAAGGTCCAGAAACTTGTGAGCCGGGACGATATTTGGCTCTAAGCTTGGAGGAAGCAGAGCTGATCACCGACACTGACATCACCTAAACGTGACATCCTGCAGAGCTGAGCTGTGTTTCTACAGTCGGACACTGGATTCTCTCTCTCCGTACAAACTCTCCAGTTTTCCAGTGTGTTAAAGTAAACTGCTCTGAACATGGCGGCCGTGACTGGTGCTTATTTAAGCTCCGAGCGACTCTGTGGCTTCTGACCTGCTTGTGTGGATTTCCGCCGGGCCTTCTTTATGTCCTCCTCCGTCTTGTTGCTGAGTTTGATCTCCAGCTGCTGGGTCTTCACCTCCAGATCCTTCTGCCTGTCTGCCAGAGCTTTACGAGCCTGTAACACACACACACACACACACACACACACACACACACACACACAAATCAGGAAGTGTGAACATAGAAACAATGAGCCTTTCAGCATAATCCTCAGATTTACTGCACCTACATCTATTACAAGAGTCATCACAGCCTTTTCATGTCGGCTGCTGACATCTGTGCTGAAATCCTGCTTTCATCCTTTAATCTTTTCTTAATCCATATTATTGAGTGTTTCCTCTCATACCTCTCTAAGGTCATGGTGTCATAGAGTTTGAAAGGTAAACATACAGTAATAGTGATCCCAAACCAGCAGAGATGGAGACAAACGTTGGCTGGAAATCTTTTTCATAGCTGCGATATCTTCAGGGATCGTGATGAACAGTAAACACTGAGCTGGTTGCATTTGAAGATAACATAAATTGTAGGTTGCAGATATTCTGAAAACTAGATTAAACCTTTATATACTACCATTTATAAATGTTTAGATTTTAAGAAGAGCACCACTGTGGGTTGACATGGATGACAACATGCAACACAATTTACTGTGCTAGCTAACTAGCTAACCAGCTAACTAGCTAGCTAGTAGCAATATTCAAGATCTCAGGAGCTTCAGAGGTGCCATTTAGTTTTTTGCGTTTCCAAAACATAAAACACAAAAACAAAAGTGTAAAGAACTTGTGTGTACTTGAACGTCAGCTGTAATCGTTACTACGTCCGGCTAACTACCATGCTATCTACAGTAGCCAAGGCCAATAGTTAGCATATCATTAGGTTAACTAACAGCTTTGGTTTGTGTGGTTACAGGTTAAAAAGGTTAAAAGGTCTATGTCTGAAATCAAGGACCCATTGTTCATTAACCCAAGATCATGTATAACTGTGATAGTAAATGTGCCATTGTTATCATTGTGAACTGAATATATATATATGTGTGTGTGTGTGTGTGTGTGTGTGTGTGTGTGTGTGTGTGCTGTGCAGAACATACCATTACTACAATACTGCATGGTTTTGCTTGTTTGTAGGGACTCCACATAAAAATACCCTCCTTTTTAAATACATATTATGAATATCTGCATAGGACAACCTAAAAAGAAGCACCATACGTTATGATATGTTATGTGTTAGTGCATCCACTTTGCCTTCTTCTTGTGTTTGTTTCTGCTAGTACAGACGCATCATCCCACCGCAACATGCATTTCTTCCAGCAGGAATAATAAATAAAGATGCTGTGTTTGTAGTGTGCACGGAGGAAACTCATTCATTCATGAGGTGATTTTAGCAGGAGATGTTCCACGTGTAGGAGTTACTGAAGCTCTTTTTATTATGTAATAGTTTGGATGTGTAGACAAACACTGATGTGTAACTTGTCTCTGGAGATTCACTTCTGTAAATGTGTGCACTCTTTGGAGGTAAGGAGTAAGAGGAAGCAGGTAAAACTCTCATGTCAGACTCAGTACCTTCTCCACGCCTGCGTAGCGACTCGCCAGCTGCTTCCTGAGGTCGGCGATGTGGTGGTCGAACTTCTTCAGGTCCTTCTTGAAGTTGTCGCCCCTGAACGTCAGCAAGGGTTTCTCTACCTCTGTGTGGAGCTGTGAAAACAATGTATGTATGTATGTATATATATATATATATATATATATATATATATGATACTACTCCTGCTTTACACTGTTTAGGTATTAATGATCATTAAGAAACTGAGCCTTTAGTTTGTTTTTTTAAACATAGATCCAAGCCAAAGCCTTTCTCTAAAATCCATACATCCCTGGACACAGTGGATCTGACTTTAGCTTTATTAAAGCCACGGTGCAGTACATCTTCTCACCACCATCTATCACCATGAAGACACACAATTACACTTTTAGTCTCCGGTTCTGTTCCTCTCACCAAACACTTAATAATATATTTATGAGACTCCGGTAAACTCGTCAGCAGCGCTGGCTCTGACTGCTAATCTGCTGCGATGCCACAGCTAGAAGATATATATGAAGTGCAGCTTATTAGAAGATCAGGGAACAGAAATGAGCCAGTGCTTCTGCAGGCTCGATAAGAGCAGGCGTTACCTCCTCCTCACCCATCCCATAATGAAGCATGGAGCGTGGCAGAGCTGGTGGAGCAGGGGGAGAGCCTGCATGGCCCCGGGTGGGGGCTCGTCAGAACACGTAACTAATTAATTAGACAACAGAGGGCTTTGAAAAGCTCGCAGGCATCCTCTGCGTTATTTCAGGCTTGCATCTGAGGCCAGCGCGCGCTTTCTGCATCGCCGGTGATCGGATCGCGCACAGGTCATTTTCTTGGGTCAACACTCACAAGGTTGAGGTAAACAAGCCCCTGTCACCTCAGGACGCGGTCACATCAACTATCCATTACTTCACTTAATTAAAATCATTAAATAAAAACTGTTGACCTGAAGGTGCAGACAACTGCAAACCAAAAGGCATCCACACAGAGGTGGAGGCAGACCCTGATGTCTGTGATTCAGAACAGATGCAGACAAATTAATGGATTGTTTTGTCTAGAAAATGTCAAGAAATAGTGTCTGCATGCGAAGGTGGGTGCTTCATATTTCTTTCTTTATCTGACCATCAGTCAGAAAGCCAAGGACTTTGAGTTTACTATCGTACACGACAGAGAAAAGTAAACACATCCATTAATGAAGGTTTTCATTGCTTCCCCTTCAGCAGCGTCCTCAGCGGGTTTTACCTTGTTGGAGAACTTCAGGTGAACTTCAGCCTCGTCATGCAGACTCTTCTTCAGCTGAGTCCAGGCTTCTCCGAGCGTCCTGAGAAAAGATCAGATGAACCTTTTACTTTTAGTGAAGTTTCTATTAAACGCAGCGACATTCACTGAGCTGTCATTTCAGTTCAAACTCAAAAAGTGGAGAAATAATTCGTTTACCTGCTGTAATTATGCAGGGTACTGTAATAAGCTAGTTAGCCAGACATGCTAACGACATCTTCAGCCATCGTGTGGGTTATAATCACTGGTGGATCCTAACATTTACATTAAGTGCATTTAAGTACTGCACCTAAAACATATGATTAGTTTATAAAGTTAAATGCATCGTATCCAACAATATATAAAGAATATGTTTATGTAGCAACAACAGTAATCCAGTTTTAGAGCCTAAAAGGAGCCATTTTGTAAATTGAGAACTTTCACTTTTGATACTTTAACACATAATACTTCTTTCAACACAGTTGCATGTCTCAGTGCTTCTCTCAGGACCTCCCTGGCTGGTTATAATGTCATCAGACTCACCACAGTAACTGCTGAGAGTTCAAACCAACACGAGAGGTCAGACAATCAGACGAGCTGTAAACCAGCTTCACCAGGTTCAAACCAGCTTCCGCAGATTTGTGTAAACTGTGATGGATGATTTCTGGACAGTTCAGGATGTAATTACCTGTTCTCCTTCATCTCCTGTTCCTTAATGAACGTGATTAACCTGTTGGCTTGTTTACAACCTTTCCTGTTTGCACGTCGCCCAGTTGGACCTATTTTTAGGATTAACAAGATCTCACAAGAATTACTTTGGTGAGAACAATGTATTTACAAAGTATACAACTAAATGTTGAAGCTACAAAAGCAAAACCAAGTTTTCCTTTAAGCTACATTTTAAAGGGAATGTCTGCAAACTTGGATTTGTATCTCCATTAGTTTCATTTTTATGTCTAAAAACAAGAAATGCTCTGTAATCGTGGAAAGCAACCAGAATCTACCGTTTGTTGAGCCAAGCTTTGAATCTGCTCAAACATTTCTGTGTTATTTTGCTGACAGTCTCGTGAAACTCAGTCTCTGATGGGTGCATCAAACGTAACAAGTCTATTTCAGGAGCTGCTGTCTCCGGACGCAGTGCTTCTGATCAGTAGACACATGTAGTGTTTTGCAGAGGGAGCTTTTTCATGCTGCAGCTTGTGTTTACTGCACTCACCCTTCCTCCTGTGCTGCCAGCGGGCTCAGAGACAGCTTGGAGAGGTTCTTGGCATATTCTTCTTCAATCTTTATCCTGAAACACACACACACACACACACACACACACAACAAGATGAGAAACCCCTGAGCTGCCTGGTTTAAGAGAGGATAAAAACCCATTGTACTTCAGCAGTACTGTACAGAACAGCATATGTTCTCCATCTGAGAGATGGAGATGAGCTCTTATTTCCCCTGAGGGCCGTTCAACCAGGGCAGCACACGTTTGTGCCCTTTGTGACAGTCACTTCCTGCACGGCTCTCACATTTACCATCCACACCTGAGTAAATCTGCCACCTGAAGAAGGTCACAAGGCCCATTCTTTGACTTAATGTTGGGATCCTCGCAGCACCGAGCAACCCGGCGAAACAACACAGAAAGGTCAGCACTGAATAGAAATGTCCTGGAAGGATTCGGGAGAGGAACCCTCATTAACTTCCCACGACTCGGACCGGGACGTGAAAAGAGCTTTTGTTGAGTTAGGTGGAGCTAATTATATAGAGAGGGCCGTGAGATCGGATGTAAAAGACTGAACTGCACTCCAACTTATTCATGTTGTTTTTTGACGTCCTGTTTCATGCACTTCCTGTATCCTCAGTTGCTTCGTTGAGATTTAATTAGTGGCTGAAAGCATAAATAGCAACAATAGTTGTGGCAACTGAGAGATCTCGTGTCACCATAAAGACAACAAGATGTTCTTGTTTCCATAAACAGTTAAAATACTTTCCTTACTTACAACTGAAAAACATACAATTAGCAAAAAGTGCTATTTTATTTAGTTATTATGATCATTATTCCACCACTACACCACCCTGTAAAGAATCAGTTGCTGTATGCAATGTTTTTAAAATGTTTTAAAAATAAATAAAGTAATACATTTAAGAAGAAACGCCGACACAAAGACGTTTTCTGAGTATGATGAACAATGTAAACTGTGTCCTCGCAGCTCTACAGACACAATGTGATATATTTCAAGTTGTCAATAACACATTTCACTCCTTCGTCAGTAGGAAATATTACCAACACATTATGTGGATAATGTGTTTGGTCTAAAACAAAAGGAGCGAGGACGTTGTTATTTGAACTGGACTGAAAAGAAGACGTTAAGGGAAAGGATTTTGTTGCTGTTAGCAAATCCCATAAAAAGACCAAAACCAACAGTGTGTTACCTCCAAGCCCAGTGGTTCCTGATGAAGACAAACATCTTTAAAACTGACTCAAATATGAACAGTTTCATTTGAACAAAAGGCTGTTATTCCCTAAAACAGCTGCTCGCTGCAGTTTATTGTAAACGTCGCTCAAACAGGAGGAAACAGTGCATCTGTTAGGGACTATTTTCTTCTGCGGATGAATCCACATTTGGCGCTCCAGTGAGTATGAGTGTGTGTGTGTGTTCATGGTGATGAGCTCTGCACTAACATACAATACTTAGTAGTGTTTAAAGATGCAGAATGTGACCTGCTGTTCTAGGACACATCAGTTAAAGTGTTGACATGTTTGTTTCCTGGTTCTCCGGCTGCTGCAGCGAGAACGTTTCTCACACTTAAGGAATCAGTCACAACAGTCTCGCATGAAACGAAACGCGTTACCTCTCGTGGATAAACTCGGACATCTCCTTCTGCATCTGTTTGCCCTTCAGCTGCTTCTGCAGAAGAACCTCAAAGCCCGCCACCGAGGTCGTCCCCTGGGGGTCCTTCTTGTCGGTCTGAGGAGGAGGAAGAAGAAGAGAGCATCAGTGGACCAATAAACCAGCGCAGCTCCAGCGACACCTCTGTGCTGCTGATGTTTCAGAGCGTAGGGGTTTGAGCTCTGAATGTGTGACTCACGTCTGCATGTCAAGGAGGACGTGCGTCAGTTATGCAGGCCGAAGGGTTTTTCAATACAAATCTGATTTAGGATGGAGGTGTATGGAAACAGGAAGTTACAGGAGCCACCAGAGAGACACCTGAAGCTTCCACCTGTGAACCTCCCGCTCCAGCATGAAACACAGTTTTGGTCTTCTGTTAAACGAGCGAGACGTGTTGCAGTAGAAAGCATTTAGCTTTTACCGGCCCTCCGCAGAACTCACCCAGAAGTAGTCGCAGTAGCTCCAGTCGTTGGGCTTCAGGAGCTGCTGCTCCGGTCCTTCTCCAGGCAGAGGGAAGGTCACGCAGTTGATCTGCAGCGCAGAGAGGAAACATACAGGTGACTTATAGAAGTGTAAACAAACACATCTGGGAGCCAAACACAGGGACGAGGGTGCAAACATGTTTATATATGCAGATATATACGTCTATAGCAAAACATTTGTATTTCATGATTATAATATGTATATATAGATATATATATAGATATATATATCTACATGTATATATATATATACATGTGTGTGTATGTGTTTGTGTGTGTCTGTGTGTATGTGTTTGTGTGTGTCTGTGTGTATGTGTTTGCGTCTGTGTGTGTGTCTGTGTGTATGTGTGTGTCTGTGTGTATGTGTATGTGTGTGTCTGTGTGTATGTGTGTGTCTGTGTGTATGTGTTTGTGTGTGTCTGTGTGTATGTGTTTGCGTCTGTGTGTGTGTGTCTGTGTTTGTGTGTGTCTGTGTGTATGTGTTTGAGTCTGTGTGTGTGTGTCTGTGTGTATGTGTTTGTGTGTGTCTGTGTGTTTGTGTGTGTCTGTGTGTATGTGTTTGTGTGTGTCTGTGTGTGTGTGTGTGTGTCTGTGTGTATGTGTTTGCGTCTGTGTGTGTGTGCTACAGGTGCTTTGTTCCATTGCTACCTGTCCCTGCAGCGTGGCTGTAGCTCAGTCATGATCCGCTGCTTTCACGTGCAGTCAGTCAGTTTGCTGACTGGTGTAAAATGTAAAATGCTGTCGGACACTTAAATTTATACAAAAACCATAAATGGACGTCGTTGTTTTGACTCTTTTTTGTCTGTGGCCCAGCGAGAGAGCGAGGCGGCGGGTTTGGAGAGGAAAAAGGTTAGGCATGAGTAAACAGGGATGTGTCCATGTTGACCATCCAGGGGGGGGGGGGCGGCTCACCAACAGAGAGAAAGCTTTTGTACCACAGTGTTTCTGAGTCTGAGAACGTGTGTTGTTGCAGATACACACACTGAACACAGCCTCCGTGGTCCGCAGCGTATTCCATTACTCTTGAGGATGCAATTATGTAACGTTCACCATCTGCGAGCCCCCCCCCCCGGCACCGCAAGAGCCCCTCTGTGAACCGCTGCTGCAAAATGCATGGGCACCCAGACAGGATGCTCCCCCCACAAACACACTGAGTCACACTGTGTGCTGCATGAGCTCACCGCTGAACCGCCGTCACACACACACACACACACACACACACACACACTGGAGGGGAACCAGGAGCGTTAACGAGCTGCTTCCTTCTTTTAACAACAGAAGAGTTTGAACGACGTGACACACGTGGTGTTGAAGAGAAGAGGCAGGAAGTGTGTGGAGCCCGGAGCAGTGGTCCAGGTCCAGGAACACGTGACTCTGACTCCAGTGTCGTGCGGACAGATCCTCACATTTTACACATTTTTCCTCGTGTTTGGCTGTTTTTTGGTCTCCACCGCCTCCTCCTGAGAGAAACATCTGGCTCTTCAGCTGCTGAACGCTGTAGATGTTCACCAGCTAGTGTCCAGCTCTCTCTCTCTCTCTCTCGTTCTCATGGAAACACTAGTGATGTGGCTCCTCTGAGCAGTAACAGTGTGCCACCGTGTGATTTACTCTGACCAGTCACTTTGTTCATTTCCTGCCTCAGAGATCACACTGATTGTCACGGGCACCAGATTTTCCATTACACCTGCCCCCCATTGATCGCGCCTGTTGCAGAAAATGAGACCATTTATCTAAAGGAAGGTCGTCCGGCTAACTGGCGTCTCCTTTCCGGCTGCTGGGGATGAAACATTACTGTGGACGCAGCTTCATGACACAACGTGTGATAAATCCTGCAGAGTCCAGACACTCACGGCACAGATTTGTTGAGTGAAAATGGGACATTTTGTCGCCACTGTGCATCCACAAACACTCGCTCTCATGAGGGCGTTTTAATGTTTATTTATTTATTTGTGCTTTGCTGAACACCGAGAAACAAAACAACAACAACAACAGAATCATGGCACAGTCGGAGGAGAGGTGGCCCGCGAGAGACATCAAAGAAAATGTTCTGCTCTGAAACACATCCAGTTCTGAGCGGAACATTTCAGCGAATGGGAGTGTGGGATGCGCTGCTGCTGTTGCTAAGCAACAAATTACTTTTGCTGTAAAAGACCCCCCCCTCCTCCTCCATCCACACACCTTCCCGTAACAACAACTCAGACTTCCTCTCTATCCCCACTTCTCTCCATCCCTCCCTCCTCTTTCTTCATCGACCAATCAAAACGTCCCGTCCGAGTCCCGCCAACGAGGCAGGTGACGCAGCCAACGAGACGAGCACAGTGCAGGCCGCACGTGGACCAGTGTTTAACATGACCCACACACACCACACACTCACACTCACACACGCACACACTCACACACGCACACACACACTCACTCACGCGTACGCGCACACACGCACGCACACATGCACGCACACACATGCACACACACACTCACGCACACACACACGCACACACTCTCACACACACACACACGCACTTACACTCACGCGCGCACACACACACACACACACTCACTCACACACGCACACACACACACACTCACACACACACACGTGCGCACACACACACACACACACACACACACACACATTCACATACATACACGCACATTCACAGGCACACTCACGTGCACACACACACGTGCACACAGACTCACGCGCACACACACACGTCAAGACCATACGTGGTCACGCGCATGCACACACACACACACACACACTCTCTCTCTGAAGGTGAAGACAAGGTTGCGGCTCTTCTCCCATCTCACGCGTGAAGCCCCGGCGTCCTGCGAGGGTCCATTTTGCCGACAGTCGTGGATGTGTGCGTCTCCATGACAACTGTGGAGGGTTGTGTAATGTGAGGCAAAAATAAATAAATAAAAAAAGACACCTTTAGTGGACTGACGTCATCCGGCCGCAACTACCTGTGGGCTGTTCTTTGTCTGACGGGTAAACTCCTCCCCAACCCTGTTTACTGGGAGCTCATTATATATGTGTAAATACATGAGATGTATAAATATATGTGAGATATATAAATATATGTGAGATGTATAAATATATATACGAATGTAAATGAGACTTCAGTGGACGCTCGTGAAGCCAAAGCACACGGTGTCAACAACAGAGGCCGCAGAGAGAAGAAGAAGAGGAGGAGGAAGAAGAAGACGAGAACCTCTCTGTTTCTGTAACAGTACGTCTTCGGGTGAATATCTGAATGGCTTCCCCGCCTTCTCCCATGCCAGTGTTTTCCATTTCAACACCCATTAATCATTGCTATGGCCTTCTGTCACCATGGAAACTGCACTTGCTGCATCCCTCGCAGGTCTGGTGGGGTTGTTTTTTTTTATTTTTTCCATCCCACAATAGCCAGACTGACGGCTGCCGTGGCTGCAGCAGGTCAGCGCAGCAAAAACCTCCTCTTGCCCCCCCCCCACAGTCAGCATCATGAGAGATTACATAACCTCAGCGTCTGTCTGGGCATCTTAAGACAAAAGGTGCTGTAGACTCGTCACAGACTTGAGGACTCTGCAGCCCAAATGCTTCTTGGAGCTAAACAGGGGGAGTTCCTGTGTGACCTGCAGATCAGACCTGGACCCCCCTTTTTGAGGGGGGGGGGGGGTGTACAGTATCGCAGTGAGCAGCACTGTCAGACTGCACGATCACACTTCCACTCACTTCACTAACATTTCAACAGTCCGGCTTTAAATCAGCGCTGACAAACGAGTGCAAGACTCCCGGACCGCCGACACGCGGGGAACCCCACGCTACTCCACCAGAACCCACAATGCATCAGGACTCTAGCGGCTTGAGCTCAAAGACGATGTCAACAGATGGTAGTAAAAAAACAAAACAAGATGAGACACGAACTTCTCTGGGCCACATGAGGATGGATGGAGATGGAGGGAGAAGAAGAGGAGGATGAGGAGGAGGAAGATCTGGGTACTCACAGTGATCTTGGTCTCCTTGACCTCCTTGATCTGCCTCTTGGCCGGCGACACGGAGCCGGGCGGCTGCGGGGCGAGACAGGAGGGATCATCAAAACTCTCCTCAGTGTCAAAGCTGGCTTCCATCATCATCCCTCTCGCCTCCTCCTGCTTCTCTATTCTGGGAAAGCCTCGCTCGCTCCCCCCTCTCTCTCTCTCTCTCTCCACGCACCGACGCTGCCTTCAGTCTCACAAGCTACAGAGTGAGTGGAGAGGAGTCGCGTTGCAGGGGTGGGGAGAGAGAGAGAGAGAGAGAGAGAGAGAGAGGGTGGGGGGCAGCGTTGGCAAGGTAGCGTTAGGGGGTGAGGAGGAGGTGGAGGAGGAGGATGGGGGGGCTGTAGGAGCGTGACAAAGTGCAGCTGACGAGTAAACGCTGCCCAAGACCCCCCCCCCCAACACACACACACACACACACACACACACTCACTCCACCTCACCTACACCCAGAGAGAGAGAGAGACAGAGAGAGAGAGAGAGAGAGAGAGAGACAGAGAGAGAGAGACAGAGAGAGAGAGAGAGAGACAGACAGACAGACAGA